>LTAE01013260.1:0-12824 GCA_001647135.1 Pontederia paniculata
AAGGAACCTTCCTCATGTGTACCAAAAAGTTGCCAAAGGAATCTGCAGAAGTTGTTGTAGTTTTGTCTTCTAGCGGTCTTTGGCAGCTAGTGGCGCACAGGTACCCCCAGGTCTAGTTTCCGACACATGTACCCCCAGTCCAGTTTCCAGCATAAATGGTATTTGATTTGGATAAATTTCTGTAGGAGAAATCAAACATTAATCATTCAAATTCTTACTCAAAAGAGTCTTTTGAGCCTAAAATATGTATTTATATCCAGGGAATGTCAAATGATGCAAAAGTAGTAAAAGGTTTGGCGATATATGTAAATGATGCATGATTTCATGAAAAAGTGTAATTCTTGTATATGAAAATGGTGAGTGAATTCTCTGTCATCAGCCAACATGGCTAGAGACTCACTTACTAACTTGGGTAGATATTTTGAAAATGATATATTTTGGACGAAAAGTCCTCCTCAGGGCCTTTGTGATATTTTGTATGTTGATTCAGCGACTTCTTTTACTAATGATTAATAGATCATCTTCCTTAAAAAAAAGACTATTTTATAAGGGTTTTGACTATTCTATAATGCATAAAGATCAAGTTTTGGTAGAGTTAAAAAAAATATGCCAAAGTAGAGAGAGAATTTGACATAAAACTCAATCTAAGTACCATACATAGCAAAGGGACTTCATAAAGCTCATTCTAGAATCCAAATTGGACATGTTTTGGACAAGTCAATCAACCTACCTTTGAGGTAGATCGACTGACCATGAACAGAAGAGTACATAGGCTAAGGTTGGTTAATCTGACCATGAAGGTCAGTCGATCGACCTTGCTCAATAGCCATGGTTGGTTGATATGACCTTAAAGATTAGTTGGCCATTCATATTCATAAAAAGAAAGTTGGTTGATCCGACTTCCAAGGGTGGTCGATCGACCTTCGTTTATTAGGCTTGTGGGATTATTTTGCCCTTTAGTTTTATGTATATTTAACTCCAAGATTGCTCATTTAGACGACCAATCTCTTGCTTATTCATTGTAGGATTAAAATATGTTAATGATTGGTATATTAATGATTAAATTGGCACTTGGAGATATGACTTCATTTCCTAACTATATTTATTGGATCTCTTAAGGGTGATTATTTTGGGGATCTGTGCCGATCTAGCTAGCCATGTTGGCGTCGAGAGAATAATTAAGCCCTTGAGATATTAATAAGGCTCACAATTGATTGTAATGATTGTGAAACTTAGAAAAAAGATAATTAGAAATGAAGTGAAACAGAGTACTTCAAATTGTCCTAAATAAAAGATTGAATTGTGAAATGAACTTATCGATTATGAGTACATTATGATAAGTCTTGCATCTAAGACTATGTTGCCTACGAGCTTATGAAGTTTTACTTATGTTTAGTTAGTTATGTGATTATATGTTTTCTATTTTGAGGATCATTATGGATCTTATGGATGTATTGTGTTTGGACATCGAGTCCTTTATATTTTATTGAAGTTTATGGTGTGAATGTTACCTTTTTAATTGCCATGGCTCATTGAATCATATCAACTATGAGGTCCATGCTTTATAGAACATTAGGGTAATGGATTTGGGTGCATCATAATCAACTATCAAATTCTAACATTGACTATTAAGTAACTAATACCCTTTAAAATAAAATAATAATAATACAATATTTATAATTATTATTGTAAATGATAAGTATAACTAATAAAAAATGTTTGTTAATTAATATTAGTGATACATTTTTATTTATAACACGCTAATAGTAATATATATAATATTATATAAACATTATTTAAAAACATTTATTATTGATATTAATTTATTATTATAGTATATCATTATTTTTATTTGTGTTGTTACTATTATATGATATATTTTATTGTGTTATATTTTACTTATGGAAGATTTATAAGGAATAATATGAAAAAACTAAATATAAGTAAGATTATTGCTCGGGTGTAATTCGAAAAGACACCCCATTTTTAGGCAATCTGGATTGTCACTTTATAAGCAATATGCATCGCTAAGAAATCTAGATTGTCTACAAATTGAAATAAGTAAACATGATAATTTGTTGGGCCCAAATAATTTAAAGTTTAGATTAACAATAATCTACAAATATTACTAGTGTGGAAATGCCTCCTAAAAATATTCAAATTGATGAGATGTCCGAAAGAGGATAAGTTATAATATGCCTTAACGTGAAGAGCAAAGATTTGGTGGAAGCCATTGTTATGGTCAAGTATGTCAACTGTGGAGTCTTTCAAGAAAAAAGTTCACGATGAACTTTGGAAGTCAATATTTGCCACAAATTATGAAAAACCAAAAGCAAGAATAGTTCTTTAATTTGGAGCAAGGTGATGGATCATTTGATGACTACTTGATTAAGTACTTTCAATTTGAAAAGTATTCTACCCTTGTGAAGTCCAAGAATGTGAGTGTGAATCGGTTCATGAAGGTGGTGCTCAAGTCAAAGTTAAAGATTAGATGTGTGGAACTCTTAAGACCACAAAAAGATGCTATAGAAATGGCATCACATTGGGAAATAAAACTTTGATGGTCAGTTAAAAGATTTTAAGGAAAAAACTTTCACAAAAAGGACTAACGGAGGAGAAGAGAAGAGACTAATGAATAAACCATCAAAACCTCCAAAAAAGGAAAGAATATTGATTGCCATATTACCATTGCACGTGTTGTGGCAATATTCATTTAGATTAATGTTATCATGAAAAGGGATTGTGCTTAAGATGTGGAGTGTAACGTCCCCAAAAACACACCGTGTCACATGACAGTCTGCACCTTTGGAGACACTATGAGGACATACTTATTTGGCATAAATATTGAACTTGAAACAAAATCTTTGACTTTAGGGATTGGGATACAATTATTGCGGAAGACAAAATATCAAAATGGAAAAAGAAATGGATATACATATAATCATATGCAGAAGTTTGAGAGCATGGCAATATTTGAGTCCCACATCTTTACAATTATTACAATGGGAAAACACAACTTAATGACATATACAAATAAATAAAGGAAAAGAGACACTAGTATCCATGTGCTACAATATCATCACGAGCATCTTATGTTGCACGCGCCTCCATCATCAATTTTCTACAGAATTGAATTGTAGGGGAAAGGTACTCCCATGAGCTATGAAACCCAATAGGTGAATAAATTGAAAATTAAATAAAGAAACATCATGATATATCGATATAAGACACTACATAAAAGAATGTATCTCATGATTAGATTATGGATTAATCATAATAGATGAATAATGATTAATCACAATAAATGAATAAGGATTAATCTGAAAAGCAAAAAATGAGACTATTGTCAATCATCATTAGATAACATCACTATTAGATCAACAAAATAAGCATAATAATAATACATCAAGTCGATCAAAGAGTGAATCATGCATCATGTCATACTTTAAATATTATATCATACTTTATTTTACTTTCATGAATCACTTTGTAATTTGCTTTCAACATCATGCATACAATTAAGTCACATGCACTTTGCATAACTTACATCATGTGCATTTTGCTTTCATCATCATTGCATAACTTGCATCATCATTTAATCCAACATTATTGTTTGCCTCTTAGTTTAAGTTCGTCATTACATTTAATATCTTCGTGAATTTGGATGACTTCGCATAAGAGTGCTCATCTTTGGATTCGCCTAGGCTCAGGATTGTCAAACATGCCCCCTTAGGGGAAGGATGCATGTGAATCCTCTTTGTTGCATAGAGAGAAAGTCTCCATACAACGAGAACTCTATAGTTTCGTTGTAGCTACACTATAAGTTCACAACATAACTTATCATAACATTATTAACATCACTCCCGACAATCGACCACAATAGTGACTTTATTAAATTTTGCATTTTTTATCTTACATATAATACATAATACATCATAGAGGCTAGTCATAAAATATAGGCATCATATTATGAACCAACAATAATCAATTTTTTTATGAATATAATGATACATCATCATATTTTATGACATAACATCATCATAATATGAATTGAAAATAATCTTGGTTGATATAAAGTCTTATGATATATACCTTATCATGATATGAATCGATAATTCTTAATATTCATATAAAATCTTGTAAGTTGAACTTCATCATGATACAAATAATATAATGATCAGAATTGCCTTAAGATATGAGCATGAACCAATAAAGATAGAGGTTCAATATAAGATCTTATGACATTAATATCATCATACAATTACCTCATACTTATTAATTCAGGATGATGCATTGGAGGATCATGAAATGAGTTGAATAATTATATAAAATCCTTGATCATGTCAATTGAAATCATATATAATCAAATAAGATATTTGAACATTCATATCAGAGATAGATCATATGATAAGGTCGGAATAAATCATTTGATGTCAAGAGTTTAGTAGGAGCATTGAGTGACTCCAAATCTGATATAAAAATCATACATGTCACGTGAGAGATATGGATTTAAAATTATCACAGAAGACATACCATAATTTATTCACATGATTAACAAATTACTTTTAAAAGCTATTTCTTCATCGATGTGAACATGTAAAATAATAAGAACTTATTTATAACATCTATAATATCAATTATATATCCTTTGGGACAACTATCAATAAAATATTTATTTTTTTGTTTTAGACAATTTTAACATAGTGTCAAAATAAATTCCATTTAGAGTAATTCTAATTTTCATTGAAAGTAGGCTCCTAGATTATTAACATATAAAATTCACTTATTTTATCTACTTATTATTTATTCTCAAAAATTCTATAACAACATTTATCAATTCCATATTGAGAGTTGTGATAGTTGAACCTTAAAATATTCATAATTCCCTATAAAATTATTCTTTTTAGATCATTCTAAGTTCTAATATAAGATAACACCAAAATGTACCTACTTCATAATTTTTATATCATAATTCAACTATTTCAATTTATAACATATTTTACAAGCAGAACAAACTGTATCTCGGGACAACATGATAGGGGCTTAGTATTTTGGACATAGCATCATCTACCGACCTCGAACTGAGATAAAATCAGATTCTTCTGAAACTAGACTGCAAGGGTTATATCCATATATTATTTATAATTTTTAGGTGAGTATAACCTAGTAAAAACTCATTCATAACAAAGACTAAAAATTTAAATGGAACTAATAACATGGATCAATCATTGCTAACATTTTATCTCATCAATCTGACACATAAAACTCTCATAATATCATATAAATATGAAAACTGTTACAAGCCCTAAAGATTAGACCACATGGAAAATCATTTAAAGATTATCAAATATATATAAAATCAAATATAAAATCTTGATTTCTATTATTTAGATTTCGAATCACCTACCTTTTTGAAGAGTCGAAAGGTGTTCTTTCTATATGTTGTACGAAAGACTCCCAAATTATTGCTGATGATTTTGTCTCGTGAAGACCTTCAAAATGGTATATAATTTTTTAGTGTTTCGTGGGCGGACGGTGGCGTGATGATGCCTCAAAGAAGCTTTTTCATTTTTTTCGGCCTGCCCTACTTTGATGTGGAGAGAGAGACGTAATGGGGAGAGAGAGGGAGCGAGAGAGATGTGGGGAGAGAGAGAGAGATAGAGAGAGAGAGATAGAGAGAGGGAGTTATGAGATAACTAGGGGAGATTGAGAGAGAGAGAGAATGAGAGAGAGAGAGGGTGAGATAGAGAGAAGTGGGGAGGGGTTACATGAGATGTAACTGCTCCCACATTTATTCTTTTTTTTTCTTTTTTTTGAGTTATTACATGGAGAGAATGAACATTTTGTACGAGATTGTACGAGAATGAGTTATAACCATCAAGAAAGGGACAAATGAATGGATATTCATGATCAATTAATGGAGGAGACTCATACTAATTATGAAATCTAAGAATGTTAACCTAATTGTAAGAATTGAGGTACACATTAAGCCAAAAGACACTATATTGATACATTTAAAATCTCATGTGCTTTTTCATATGCTTGATTGATGATAAGTATGAATGATAAATATCAATGCATCTAACAATTAAGATTAGATCTGATGTAAGTAATTTATTTTTGTATAAAAAAGTTAGTTTTATTTTTTGATCAAAATAACTAACTATTTATGTTATATCTAATTACAATCGTTAGTTTAATGGGTGTGCAAATCACTTTTTGACTTATACATGTCAATCAATGCATTTAACAACATTTTTGGGTGCGTAAATGCATTGATTGACATGTATAAGTCAAAAAATGATTTACACGTGTGTAAATTACTTTTTGACTTATACATGTCAATCAATGCATCTAGCGATTAAGATTATATCTGATATAAGTAAATTTTTTTTGTATAAAAAAGTTAGTTTTATTTTTGAATCAAAATAGCTAACTATTTATGCTAGATCTAACTACAACTGTTAGATGCATTGATTGACATGTATAAGTAAAAAAAATGATTTATACGCTCAGTAAACTCGACAAGAGTTTAATGTGTGTGTAAATAACTTTTTGATTTGTACATGTCAATCAAGCATCTAACGATTAAAATTAGATATGATATAAGCAGTTTATTTTTGTATAAAAAAAGTTAATTTTATTTTTGGATCAAAATAACTAACTATTTATGTTAGATCTAATTACAACTGTTAGATGCATTGATTGACATGTATAAGTCAAAAAATGATTTACACTCCCATTAAACTTGACAAGAGTTTAATGAGTGTGTAAATCACTTTTTAATTTATACATGTCAATCAATGCATCTAACGATTAAGATTAGATCTGATATAAATAATTATTTTTTGTTTAAAAAGGTAGTTTTATTTTTGGATCAAAATAACTAACTATTTATGTTAGATCTACTTACAATTGTTAGATGCATTGATTGACACATATAAGTCAAAAAATGATTTACACGCCCATTAAACTCTTATGACAAATTAGAATACGGTGTTATAAGTGTAGGACTCTAAGACACTTGAAATAGTACAAAGAACAAACATAGTTTAGCATTTGAACCATGATGAATTATTTATGCAATTAAATATCAGATGAGTTCCTAGTAAAGAATTAAGGATGAAAGTATGAAAAATCACCATGTGTTAGAATGTCCTTAGAAATTGATTCAAATGATTTTAGAATCTCTTATTAAAGAGAAGATAAGAATTTGGTAATTTCAAAATATATTATGTGATAATAAATCAATCACTACAAAAAAAATATGTTGGCATCACACTAAACATTTGTTAGCATAGACCCATCAAACATCTCCAACGAACAAGATTACTATTGGCTATATGATGTTAGTAAAGGGCTATGCCAATAGATGATTGTCCATTGACATTGGTTTAAGCATTATCAACAATTAATCGTCCATTGACATATACTATTTGTTTGTTAGTAATGTTTTAACTCTATGCTAATGGTTCACGAGTCATATCCAACATACAAAATGTTCGTTGGTAATACAAGTGTTAGTAAAGGTCTATACTCTATACTAACAAACAACTTTTTGAGCCATTACCCACCAGGGATCCCATTTGTTCAGAACTGGTAAACATAATTGTAACACCCCCGACCCCATTCAAGAAATTGTTCGCTTTGGGCCCATGACTCGCACGAATTTAAAACGCGTCTTGATGATAAGGGATGATGCTACATATAAACTCATGACCACCTCCGTATTTTATCCATGTGGGACTAACTTTTGTTCTCATCATCTAATTTCATTCTCATCAATCATGGGTCCTTATAATCTTTCCCCCTTCGGGGCTCAACATCCTCGTTGAGTCGTCTCGTCCCACATGATTCAAGTGAGCACGTGAGGTTGGCTCTGATACCTTTTGTAATGCCCCGACCCCCATTCAAGAAATTGTTCGCTTTGAGCTCATGATCCACACGAATTTAAAACGTGTCTTGAATGATAAGGGAGGATGCTACATATAAGTCCATGACCACCTCCATATTTTTTTCATATGGGACTAACTTTCGTTTTCATCATCTAACTCTCATTATCATCAATTTTGGATCCTTACAGTATCCTTTAGCACATACAATGACACATTGACATATCCTAATTGCTTGTTAGAAATATTATATATTTTGCAAACATAAAATTATTCATCGATACAAGCTCAAATCTTTTTTATCGGATAATCTATTGGAAAAGAGTAATAATGTTATCACTTAATTGTCCTTTGGCATTACATTTATAGTACATTATTAAAAATTATAATTTGTCAATATATTATTTGTAAGCAAAATATTATTTATTATATTAATATTTTCATTTTTCTCGAAAATAGTCCAATTTGGATATATTTATATTTACATTATCAAATATTATATAATATTTTTTTATATTTTGTCTCAAATAATAATATATAAACCAAAATTGAAATGAATAAGTGTTACCGAGACAAAAGGAATATCATTGATAAAATGATTCTCAAATGTGACATTGACTTGAAATAAATATTTTCAAATACTATCATTGTTAAATATCACAATAATTACAATTGAACACAAAATCTAACAAATTGCGAAGAAAAAAATAAATATTAATCATCTACATTCTTTGTGTCGTTCTCTTGACATGGACTTACGAAAGAGTAAAAACATCACATATCGACAATTCACATCAGTAAAATTTTATTAAAAAAGTATACAATTAATCAATTGCAAAAAAATGAATCTTTACCTTTGTTAGGATTAAATGAGACTTTCTTTGAATAATAAGCTCTATGATTAGATGGAACCTAACATTCAAAAAATGTTGGTTAGAGTAAATTTATGGAAACAATATCATATTAATTACATTCAAATAGTTCACATCAATTACCTGCACGTCACAATTTTTTATTGCTTCAGCCAAAAAAATATTCACATTATTGTCTTGACTCTTTGCAAAGTGTTTCTAAATCAATGAAAGCATGATTTCTTGAATTGAATAAAATATTCTATAGGCAATGAGTGTGCTTCTGATGATATCACTTGTGAACCTGAATTAGTTTTTGCTTGCATAGAAGCGATAAGTCCCATGCATCTTTCTATAATAATTAATTACCCAGAAAATAAAAAAATAGATAAAAATATATTATTCTCCATTCACCATATAAGATCAATACATGCAATTCAACTTCATTTCTTTGACATTTATGCTAGTTGTTTAACAATTTTAGTAACTTAATAAGAAAAAGAAAATATGTATTAGTATCACTATTCCATAATTAACTTTATCAATAATTATACATCTAAATAAAAAACTACTTATTATGAGCCAGATCAAACCAATCAACATCATAAGAATTTCATGCAAAGTTATTTGAATTGTACTAAAATGAGCATAGAAATTTTAATTATCTAGATTTAATTGTGTATTTTTATAATTATACAAATTAAGTACATGAGAAGCATCATATTTCTATCATTCACTTTTAATGCCCGCATTATTGTTAGTGAAAGATTGTGACATAATAATTCTTAGTTAACATACATATGCATAACTAATTAAAAATGTGCTTTAATCTTATAAAAACAAAATGAAGATAAAAGATGAGTGTATAATATTCATCAAAAGACAATGTGAAAATCCCATTGCAAGAAAAAATGTAATATTAACATTAATCAAACAAAAGCTCTCATCCAAAAGTTTATTAAAAAATATTAAAGCATGAGACAAATACTTATGTCGTTACCAACCCACTTTCAATGACCTTTATGCCATGGTCATGTATCTAATTTAACGTATATTATTATTAAAACATATAAATATGATATTCTTACACAAGAAAATAATTGATATAAAGTTAATATATAACAAAAAAAAACCTTCATGCTAATTGTTCTTCTAATGAAGACATAAGGAAGTATTAGTTCCATATTATATGAAAATATGATTTTGACTTTTGTATATAAATAACTTTGTCACTAGTTTTTATTAGGTATAGTAAAATAAATTCAGATGTCATAAAAGTATATGTTAATGAAATATAATTCATGGATAATTTTGAATAGACATTAACTTAGATAGTAACTACTTTTAGCAAAAAAAAATCAGCCTAGAATAGTCAAACCCTATTTATTCATTCTGCAGAAAAAAACACTTAAAATCTCATGTAATAACAATCTTAATTTAGATTCATGATATCCTAATTACTTGAAACTTAATCAACCACTTCATAAATGAAAGATTTTAGCACACAAGATTCTTTTATGAAGAGGAAAAAACTTTAACGTTTTGGTTTCAAACATTTTCTAAACAAATCAAATATTGCAATACGAGAATAATAGAATCGTATAACGGGTTCTGAAATGAAGTTTTACCTTAGATGGATGGAAAACAAAACAACTTTGTACGTAATGGAGGCGTTAGCACTTCGTGATGGAGATTGTGCAAGGAACAAATAGATTGGAGATGTTGCAGTTTTTGTTTTAATTTTCAACGATGAAAATTATGAATGGCCAAATTTGAAAACATCAAAGTAAAAAAAAATCCTATATAACAACTTATTTTCATCAACCTTATCAAAGTTCCCTCCCAACAAATTCTCTAACCACCAATATTATATACCGACGTAACAAACTTGATTTCTCATTAACAAATAATTTGTTTTTATCTTTTGTTGTTTCATCTTTTATAAATATTTATCCCACATTCTTTTGGACTCTCATAGTTTTACACTTAATTATGATGCAACACGTTGGCATGCATGATTTTCTCATTTAATATTAACTTGAAAGTTGTATGCATGCACTCCATATTATTTCCATGCAAGTTCTTTCTATCCCTCTACTTTTAGATTTTTCTATCTTTTAATCTTATGTAACCAATATCCATGACAGATAACCAAGCATCAAATTCAATAATATGTAGCAATCAAAACCCACTTCTTTCTTAGTTAAAAAGATTATTAATAGATAATGAGATGTATTCTCATTTTTTGTTTCTTTTTATTAAATATCTTAATTAACTATTTATTTATCTATCATCATTGGAATCTTTTGTGAAGTTTTTTTTATTTTTTTCAAAACTTAGTTTTGATTAATAACTTTATTTATACATCTTTATAAGAAAACACATCATGTTAAAAATATGATTTTCAAAATCGTTTTATAAATATGTTGGTGATGATCAAAATTCTATAGACTAAATTATATTTAATAACACCAATAGAGTTGGTATGTCAGTGCATGTTGTCGTTTGCTATAAAAAAAACATACAAACAATTATCAGCACAAATAATATTTTGATTAATAAATTCACTAGGCACTTTATGCCCTCCTTCAACCTAACATCAAAATTTATCAATTTTTTTGATAAAATGTAAAGGATATAATATTAGATATTGAGTCCTTTGCATTTTATCAAAATTTTTGCTACGAGTAAATTGTTATATGTATTAATGCTTATCGCTTTTGTTGTTAGATAGTTAATGTTTGTGTAGGTTTGTCATGGCTTATCGAATCATAGCATCATCGGATCCATGCTCTAGAGAACATTAGGATGGTGGATTGAGGGGTTAACATTGATATTGTTCACTCAATCGCCTAACAAGAAGCAATCCTATTTCGTTGCTTCATCCGCGACAAGTTTGTGCCTCTTATCTGTGCCATCCTTGAGAAGGGGTCGTATTGGAGCACTTTTTCTGCCTCCTATATGACTACGAGGTCACCATTCCATCAGGTCCCACCAATTTCCACAGTTGAGCTTGTGAACTATCTCACCACAATATAATTGACGTTAGTTGTTTTCATTGCTTTCCATCTCATATTCGATAGTATGTTAATGCCTAATGGTGTTTGTTTATTTGATGTACGAATATTTATGTGATGAATATTATGTTTTGTTAGTGACATAGTTAAAGTTCTTACTAATGTTAGATGTAATTAGTAATAAAAAAATTCAATACAATTGGATAGTTATAAATAGACGAATCTCTCAATATTTTGATGTGCTTTGGTATGTAATTATGGGGAAAACCCGCATATTGCATCCTTATGTAGTGGTGTGTAAAAATACATTTTAATTATTCACAGTTGGATGCACATGCTTGTTTAGAAGTAGTACACATATACAATATGCACATATCTCTCTCTCACTTGAGAAGGCTATGTTGAAATCAAAATGCCATGTTATTCTTGAAGTCAATTGATCCCAAAGAACTACGACTATTATGGTTATATTATAAGAAAGCATATCATGTTGCTTCGAGATAGCCAATCTATTTAGCTAATCATGATTATATATGCATATTATCTAGAGAAAGACATTATCTGATTTTTGTTATTAGAAGATGAGAGTGTTTAAGTAAACTGATGAGTGTAGAAATGTGTGTATTCAAAATATAGGTGGTACCAGGTCTTCCGGACCTAGGGGCACCTAGACAGAAATACAGAGTATCAACAAGCTTTAAAATAAGCCTAAACAACAATTCTAACCGCAAGTATACGGTTATCCTTGTAGTATTTTAGGGTCGAATCCACAGGAAAATTAGAAGTTCACGATTCAATGCTCTATTCCACCACGAATCGAAATCAGGAGGAAATATCTTTTGTGCAGAAATTTAAGTAAACTAGGATAAAAATCTGAAAAGAAGGGTAAACTAATATTTTTGGTATTTTAGATATTTAGATAAACAGAAAGAGAGAATCGATATAAAGCAAGATCGAGCTACTCAAATAGAGGAAATAGCCGGGACATGGGAATCGTTTCGAGTCCTACTTACTACTGAACATGTAAAACCCAAATAATGTTGACTTGAGACAATAAGGAATCA
>LTAE01013270.1:0-12811 GCA_001647135.1 Pontederia paniculata
CCAATTCCCCCCCCCCCCCCTTCTTGGTGCCATTGTAGATCCTATAATATTAGCGTAAGCATAAACACAAAGAAACATAATTATAATGGATGCAGAAGCTAAAAGTAAACTAATATCATCACTCCTATTGAGTATAGACTCCAAATGTATCCAAACTAGTACACAGTACAACACAATGTTCGACAAATTGCACATAGCATATTGAATCATGAAAAGAAGTCTTTAGCCATGTGCAATAGCAACTAGATCCCGCATACACCATCAACTAGCCTAGTAAGAAATCAAGTATCCGTAAGGATCAACACAAGGGAGGTCCTCTCCCATAAATCAATGATCATTAGGTAACATAACATGATAAATTATGGAATAAGCTTCTTTTGTCAATAAATGTTTCATGTTAATTAATGGAGTAATGTAATAATATAAAAATCAAGTCGATGGTCATTATATTCTTTATCATATGAGTCAATAAACAATAAAGTAATAGTTATTGATGGACAATGATAATGATTGAATCGATAATCGATAATTCTTTAATGTCACTTGTTTGATAGCATTAATCATCAATCATTAAGTCAATATTCAATAATATTTTAATATCATTTTTTATAACAATATTTATATTGATATTCTTTCTTCAATGGCAATGATCATGGGATGTTCTTTCAACTTCTTTTGTTTCTTTATAGTGGAAGAACTCTTCACTTTATAGGGTATGTTTCGAAAAATAGTACAATCATACGCCAATAGGTTATTAGGGGGATTAAGCCAGACAAGTGTCCTTTCTTTAGAGAAACGATGCATCATTGGAACAAATTATGATCACAATAATTCACTATATGTTGATAACCCCATAATTGAAGTAATTCTAACTCACATAAGTAATAAGTACATAAATAAATAAATCAGATTTTCTTCACTTCATTTTCGATTGGTAACTATAGATAAATAATTTCTTGGCTCAATTTTCAATTGATGTTAATAAGTTATAAATAATTTAATAATAATATCTCAACTTTATTTTCAATTAATTGTAATAAGTAAATAAAATAAATAATACTTTCTCGACTCTATTCACAATTAATTCTAATAAATAAACAAAATAAATAATAATTTTTTGAATCAGTTTTCAATCAGTTCAAGTAAATAAATTTTGGCTCCAATTTTAATTAATTTTAATGAGTACATAAATTATATAATAATTTGTCAAACATGTTATAATTGGCCTCATTTTTATTTAATTCTAATAAATAAATAAAATAATCCTTAATTTATCTGCTAGGAAGATAGCATTAATAGAATAATAAAGAAATAAAAAAGCGTTCGGTGGCCAACCGGATGCGTTGCAATTGACTATAGAACATCCATGGGCTACGGTTCCATTGTAGTGCATTATTGTGCTTCGATTCTTCCATACCGCACTATTGTGCTATGACAATGCCATAATGTGTCACATTGAGGTCGTAGCACCTTATTGAAGCCGTAGCAGGTTTCTAAATTCCATTACAGTTCGTAGTGTGGCACAAGTTAACCATATCAATAATTATAAAACCGTAGCCACACATTATGATTTCTTAATCAAATCAAGAAATAGAAACAAAGGTTCTTCATATTGATCGTAAGTAGAAATAAACACATGAGGATCTATCATAAAAACTTAGTTATTGTAGAGAGGAATATAAATCTTCACTGAGCTAAATCATAAAACAATCAAGTCATGTGCAAACAAATAGGAAAATACTAGGATTTGATTCAAAAACTAAATTAAATTATTCTAATCTCATTATTTGATCCATTAAACACATTTTTTTTGTTGATATGATCTTTCTCTTGTTCTGCCATAACTTTGGCCTCCACTACGATGTTCCCCAATTTATACTATGTCATTGGTGCTTCCTTCTTATTCCATTGTCATCTTTGGGCCTTGAGCGAGAGG
The DNA here is from genome assembly GCA_001647135.1 of Pontederia paniculata. Taxonomy (NCBI): domain Eukaryota; kingdom Viridiplantae; phylum Streptophyta; class Magnoliopsida; order Commelinales; family Pontederiaceae; genus Pontederia; species Pontederia paniculata. The sequence continues at coordinate 1,937 of LTAE01013270.1, forward strand.
GAGAGAAGGAGAAGAAAAATTATGCAGAAAAGGGACGAAGAAAAAAATTATGAAGATGTGAAAAATCCATGGGAACTAATATATGATAATCCCAAGAGTCATGGGATTATTGAAAATGAAACCCAAGTGTTGTGGAGCACATGGTTTTCCCATGTGGTCTATTGGTCTCCACTCAATTTATTTTCTTCTTATATTATTTATTATTTTTTTTAGGTTGTTACAAATATGATCTTTACTCATAATTAGATAATACCTTTTATTAATAGGATACATACAACATACTAATTGAAGTGTACTATCTGGCCATGCATAGTAAAACAAAAGTGTCGACTGATCACACTATCATATTAAGTTGAACTTAAAACTTTATACACCACTAGTGCTGCATTTGATATAGTGAGTTAAAACATGGTCACAAAAAGCATTTGGTCACACAATTAAAAAGAGAAAACATATAATTTTGATTTAATTGCAAAACTTAGTCTATGTTAATAAAAAATGGTCATGCGATTAGAAAGAAACTTAGCATAACAGTTTAATACAAATTTAGATACTATGATAAGTTGATATATCATGTTTGTGCCTTCAAGTTGCACCTTCATATCCACAATATTATTAAGCTATCCTATGAAATGATCTGATTTTATCCCCTTTAGTTATTTGAGTTTTCATGCACTCCATTAAGCCACTCTTGAGAATAATCTTGTTCAAGATTGTGTTATTGGATCCAACCAAAAGAAACCACATCCTCCAAATCAAGCTGTAATATGCAAGCTTATGTATTGTTAGAATTAGTTAACAATTCAATACAATAGAATTATATACCAAAAAAAATGATTAACTTTAACAAAATTAAATAAATAAATTTTAGCATGAGAACAATTATAACCACTTATATCGATTAGCAACTTGTTTATAAATTTTAACATTCTCATTTAGAACAATTTAAAAAAAAACTTTTGAAAGAAGTATTTTAAAAAAATAAAAATAAAAAAATTAAATTTATGCATGATGCATAGAACGATCTTTTTCATAGGAGACATCATGCACTGGATGACAAGTCTAACAAAATACAACAACGGACATTTTTCAATTTATCATAGGATAATATGTATGAATATTTAGCGAAGTTGCTTACTAATCAAACTTGGTAAGCTCGAACATCAAATAGGCCACTCATATGAGGTGATTTCAATCTTCAAGCACCGGATAAAGAAGTTAGAGTGTCAGATGAGGAGGCTGAAGGCAATCTTCAAAAGTTGGATAAGAAGGATGCTTCGGCCGGCATCCAACTAGATACCAACTAATATGGAAAAATAATAATGATTGAGCATGTGATAGTTCATAAAATAATATTATAACATAAAAAAAGGAAATCATGCATGAAAAATAAACAACACACACAAAATTTACATGGTTTGACACTTTGGCTGATATCCATGGGCAAGGCTCCACTTGCAATATTATTGATTTAGGACAATAGGAATGTACAAGAGAGCAAAAGGTTACTCAACGAAGAACTACAAAAAAGAAATCATCTTTTCTTCTTCTTTATAACTCAGTCCTGAACTTTGCTCTCTCCTCTCCATGCCCCAAAGATGTTGATAGGATTGAGTCCCCTAGGACCTAATCCTATGTATTTATAACATAAGAAATACAAGAGTCGTATTTCCTTGCCGTTAAACTACATATCACATAGCATGAAGTCCGAGAGAAGCTTTTGAACAATCTGACTTCTCTCAAGTCATCAACTTTGTTGGCAAATTTGAATTATTTGAATTTGTTGAAACTTCTGTAATTGGATATTATCCTCATGCACTACATCACAAACAAAGTAATAACATCAATGTGTTTAGTCAATAATGAAAAGTAGGGATTCATTGCAAAATGCAATACACTCTCACTATCACAATATATGTGTATTTTATTTAGTTTCACCTTTACTTCTCCAAATAATTTGTCAAACTAGATAGTCTTTGCCATATATTCTGCTTATGTTGTCGTAAGAATAACGACTTATTGCAACTTCCTAACTAATTACACCACTTGTCGTGGAGAAAACATAACCACTAATAAACTTATATATGTCAAATCACCAACAAAATTTACATCAAAATGTTCATTACAATTCATTTTCAAACCATGATACAAAGCCTAACTTGAAATGCCTCTCAAGTATCTAAATAGCCACTTCATTGTAGCCCAATGATCATATGATCAGAATTTGGCATAAATCTACTCCCTACTTCCATTGATTGTGTAATGTCCAGCCTAGTAGACATCGTACAAACATATGACTTCCAGTTGCTCATGAACATGGTACTAGAGACATCTATCTTTTCGTCTTCATTTCTAGATCATTGTATATAAGACTACTTTATGTGCATAGGACATGGAGTACTTGTTGGTTTATCATTCTACATATTGAAGCATTATAAATTCTTCTCGGCAATAATCTTTTTGTGACAATCAAATTTGTACTAATATTTCTCTCTTTATGAATCTTCATTCCAAGAATTTGATTCACAACCTTGATGTCCTTCGTATCAAACTCCCAAGTTAATTAAACTTTGAGTGTAAAAATTCTTTCTTTGTTATTCATTACAATAATTGTATCACTGACATACAATAGCAAAATAAAAATATTTCATTACCATAAAAACACAAATATAAACAATGATTAGCTTCACAATTAACAAGAATTAAGCTTATTATGAAGGAGTTAAATTGCTTATATTAGCATACAGGCGCTAGCTTCAACCCATAAACTGATATATTCATCCAACAAACCAAATCTTTTTTGCATCTTTCAATATAACTTATAGGTTGTGTCACATAGATATGTAGTAACAACTTTCGCATCCAATTGTTCTAATTCTAGATCAAAAACATTAGCCATAACAAGCATAATTCGGATAGTAGTCAAACAAACAATAGTATAAAATATCTTATCAAAATCAATATTATATATCTGAGCATACTAGGGGTGAGAGTGGTTTGAGTCGGGTGGTTTCTTCGTGTATAAAAAACAAACCTATAAATTTCAGATTGTCCTTTTAAGCATAAAATCACCCTAAAATTATTTAAAGAGAAAAAAATATTATGCAGTTGCAGTTTTTTCGAGTCCCGGATCTAATTGTAGATAATAATATTTAAATATTAAAATTAATACTATGAAACCCAACATAATAAATATTTAAAATAGTTGATAACTATGAAATTATAATGAAACTCGAAAATTCAAGGTTTATATCACAATAACATATCATTTTAATCATAATTTCATATTCAACTACATAAAATTAATTTAAAATACTAAAGTTCAACACAATTACATTAAAATATTAGAATTCAACTTAATAACTTTTATATTTAATTGTATATCTAATAAGTTGTGCTAATAATAGTATTCAATCTAATTGAAGATGTAATAAAAAGTATAAGAATTAAAAAATAATATTTAAAAAAGGGTGATATTTTAGTTATATTAAAAATTGTATATATTTCTTTTAAAATTTGGTCTGGGTTGGGCTCCGGCAATTTTTTTTTGTTAGGAGCCCTAATTTAATCGGGTGGTTTTATTTCTCTAAAAAAGATTCCAACCTAATTTTCATTCAAGGTCCAACTTTTTGATTTTTTGGGTCGAATAGGCTTTTTATTTTGTAGATTTTTCCTTACACTCCTAGGCACCAATCTAGTTTTAAATATGTCAATATTTCTCTATAAATCCTTTTTTAGTTTGTAACCCAGTGATAACTAATTTCTTTCTATCCCTTTAGTAGCTTAAAAAGATCTTAAATTTTATTTGGTATAATGATGTTATTTCCTCTTCCATAGCACAACACCATTTTTCTACACAAAATGATTGAAAAAAAAATTCCAAAAAAGAAGTAAGTTCATGATTAGCTACTAACGCGCTCCTGGTTCTCAAAGTAGCATGGCTCTCAAAAAACCTAGTGCAACATAGGGAAGGAAGCTAGAGTATTATTTTTGGCATGGGATGTTGTTTTATTTGGAAATGGAGGTGCAACCTTCTATTTGACAATAACTTCAAGTAGCCTCGATATGGAGTAAACCTTATCCTTCAGCAAAGTGTTCACTCATCCTCTATCTGGAAACTAGAGAAATCGCTTCAAAATGTGTTATAAACAAACACAGACGGTTGGGAGAAACCACCAATTGGATGGATGACACAAGCTAAACATTGATGGTCAATATTAGAAAACCCAAGAGTTGCTGCAGTGGGAGGAGTAATTCAATATGTGCAAGGAAATTGGATATGGGTTTTATATATCATATTCGTATTGCTAACCCTCCAGTAGCTAAATTATGGGGTATCAAGATAGGTCTCCAAGTAGCCTAGGAGCAAGGCATCAAGAGGTGCATCTTGGAAATAGACTCGCTGGAAGCATTTGTGGAATTGCAGCAACTACGTTCAACACAAGATTGGCACAAGAACTTGCCAGATGAGATAATCACCATGCTAAATCAACGATGGGAAATTAAAATTCAAGTTGCACAAAAAGAATACAACGGGTGTGTTGATTGACTTGCTAAACATGTCATTCTTGGTCCCAATAGACTAAGCAAAATTCCAAGCTGTCCACCAGAACTATCTAGGTTGATCAAGATGGAAGCGGGAATTATAACGTGTAGTTTTTGTAGGGCTTCAGGGTTATGTCCCAAGAGAGTGCAATAGAAGCACCGACGACAGAGAAATAACAGAACAAAAAATGAGGCATCAGGAGGCCAAGACATTTCAAGGATTTTATATTATAATAAAATTCAAAATAAGCAAAAGTAATAATAGTAAGTTTGGAGACAAAAAAATAAATAAAATGTAACAGATCTAGAAATGTAGCAAGAAATAGATTTAAGCATGTAACAGATTTGGAAAGATGAGAATATAAATAGAACCAAATGAGAAGAAAAGGGACTCATCTTTGGAAATAAAAATAGTCTATCGTCTATTTTTTGGAGTCGGTGGTGCTCGAAATTACCTTCTCTTTCTTATTCCTTTCATCTCTCTGTCTTTACTTTCATGATATCTACATACTCTTCAGCAGCTTGATCTCCTTTTAAATTTGATTGTCGTCACTCAAACCACCAACGCTCGGAATACTAAAGAACCTGCAAAGGTAAAAGCAAAGCATCAGCATCAAAAGAGTGAACAGAAGGCGACAGAAGGCTTAAATATTTCAAGGTGGATCTCACAAAGGGCTGCATTGATGCGCGTGATGATAGCGGGCTGCAGTTGATTGGGCCTCTACAGTGGCGCTGCTACAGGGGCTCAAAATTTGGTACTTTCATTAAGAGGTATTCCAACTGAATTGTGTTTGCAATCATGATTGAAGACACAAGGTGGTCAAGAATGGAGGAGGCAATAAGTAAACTTCAACAACTTGTAGAGCAACAAAATCAAATTTTAATCGAAAGTTTGCATTCTTTAAATTTGAAGCATGATGCATTAGCCAACATATTGAATTATCCAACACAAAATAATAGTAAAAATGCAAGCAATAGCAATGTTGTGACAAAATTTTCATCTAGTCCTCATCTAATAATCAAAATTCTGCAATGGCCAGAATCTTGAGAAATATCAAACAAAAAGTTCCTAAATTTTGTGGAGAAGATCCCTTAGGGTGAATTTTCAAAGCTGAATGGTTCCTATTTTTTTATGAAGTTGCTGAAGAAAATAGAATAACTACGATAGCTTTTGATTTTGAAGGCCCTGCATTGCAATGGTACCAATGGATGAATAGAAATAAACAAATAAGTTATTTGTCACAATTCTTGAAGGAATTGGAAATTATATTTGGACCATCTGAGTTTGAGAATTTTCAAGGGGCATTGTCCAAGTTAACACAAACATAATCAATTCTAGAATATCAGGCACAATTCGATATGCTCTTTAATAGAGTGGGTAGTGTGTCAGAATCTATCCTACTATTATGTTCCAATTTTGGTTCAAAGACTCAAATCAGGAGAGAGGATCAAGCATTTCAACCAGCAATTTTAATGCAAGCCATCGGTTTCACGAAGTTGCAGAAAGAGAAGTTTCTAGATTCATCAAATCCTAAATTACAACCCTTCAAATCTACCAGTTATCCTTCTACTTCTTTGTCCAAGCAGATGGTGTCGACAATACCATCTGTTAACCCTAATCTCAAGCCTATTGCATTATTAAATTATATAACCAGTTTAGTTTTTAAGCCTCCAAATAGTACTCCAACTCTACCCCTGAAACGTTTGCCAACCTCAAAGATATTAGCCAGAAGAGAAAAAGGACTTTCCTACAAGTGTGATGAAAAATTCGTAGAGGACACAAGTGCATACCCAAGTTTTTACTACTAATGGTTGTAGAAGAAGAAGATGATAGCAACGGAGTGGAAGAATTGACGGATTCAACTGAGCAAGATGATTCATTAGAGATAAGTTTCCATGCACTATTAGAAGTTTTTACGCCTCAAACTTTATGTTTGGTGTCATATTTCAAGTATTTCTATTACTATTTTGGTAAATAGTATTTCTATACATAACTTTGTGCATAAGAGGATTGTTTACAAGCTGGGTTTAGACATTCTTCCTTCCACATACTTTAATGTAATGATCGGAAATGATGATATATTAAAAAGTGAGAATTTATGTTCTCAGCATCAACTGGTTTCTTCATCTTGTGATATCATCCTTAAGCCACAAGATTATCAGTTAAACAATTGAAGGTGTTGTGTCATTCTTTCAATTAACATTCCAAGAAAATCTTCTTCAAGTGGAGGTTGTCTTGGGTAATATTTTGTTTTGGATTGCATTGGAGAAACTTAATGTATGGTCCAAATTACTTTCGTGGGGAGAGTACTCTTTGACTATTTTGTATCACTCAATTCCTAAACTTACACCAATTAAAGTGGTTTATGAAAGAAAACCTCTTATTATTCCATCTTACTCGAGGAGTCAATCCAATATAGAAGTAGTGGAAGTTGATTCAATCGACAGGGATGCAATATGGCGGATCTTAAAGGATTCCCTAGCTCAGCGTGGCTCACACAAATTATCTCCAAAGTTTTATGGTCCTTTTCCTATGTTAAGGAAGATAGGACAGCAAGTGTTGGTACAATGGTCAGGACAACATCTGGATGTTACTAATTGGGAGGACTTATTAGAATTCAAAGAAAAAAGATCCTAATTTTAACATTAAGGACGATGTTAGTTTTCAAATGAGGGAGGAAATAGTTATGTCCCAGGAGAGTGCAACAAAGGCAGTAACAACGAAGAAACAACAGAACAAAAATGAGGCATCATGAGGCTAGGAAATTTCAAGGATTTTATATTGTAACCAAATTCAAGATAAGCATAATGTAATAATAGTAAGTTTGGAGATGAATAAAAATAAAGAAAGTGTAACAGATCCGGAAAAGAAACATGTAACAGATCTGGAAAGAAACATAAGCATGCAACAAATCCGGAAGGGAAGCATGTAACAGATTTGGAAAGATGAGAACATAAATAGAAACAAAAGGAGAAGAAAAGGGACTCGTCTTTGGAAATAAAAATAGTCTTGTCATTTATTTCTTGGAGTCGGTGGTGCTTGAAACCACCTTCTCTTTTTTTTTCTAATCTCTCTATCTTTCCTTTCATGACATCTACAGACTCTTCAACAGCTTGATCTCCTTGAAAATTTGGTTGTTGTCTTTCAAACCACCAGCGCTTGGAATCCTAAAAAAACCTATAAAGGCAAAAGCAAAGCGTCAAAATCAAAAGAGTGAGCCAAAGGTGACAGAAGGCTTAAATATTTCTAGGCGGATCTCATGAAGGGCTGCATTGATGAGTGTGGTGATAACGGGTCGCAGCTGATTGGGGCTCTACAGTGGTGCTGCTATAGGGGCTCAACATTTGGTGCTTTCATTGAGAGGTATTCCAACTAGATTTGAGAAGTTCTTGTTGAAGAATTGTGCTTGCAATCATGAATTAAAGACACAAGGTGGTTAATAATGGAGGAGGCAATAAGTAAACTCCAACAACTTGTAGAGCAACAAAATCAAGTTTTAATAGAAAGTTTGCATTCTTTAAATTTGAAGCATGATGCATTAACCAACATATTGAATTATCCAGCACAAATAATAGTAAAAATGCAAGTAGTAGCAATGTTGTGATAGATTTTTCATCTAGTTCCTCATCTAATATTCAAAATTCTGCAATGGCCAAAATCTTGAGAAATATCAAACAAGAAATTCCGAAATTTTGTGGAGAAGATCCCTTAGGGTAGATTTTTAGAGCTGATCAGTTCCTAGTTTTTTTATGAAGTTGCTGAAGAAAATAGAATAACTGCGATAGCTTTTGCTTTTGAAGTCATGCACTATAGTGGTACCAATGGATGAATAGAAATAAACAAATAAGTTCTTTGTCACAATTCCTAATTGCATTGGAAATTAGATTTGGACCATCTGAGTTTGAGAATTTTCAAGGGGCATTGTCCAAGTTAACACAAACATAAACTATTCAGAATATCAGGCACAATTCGATATGCTATTTAATATAGTGGTTAGTGTGTCAGAATCTATCCTACTATCATGTTCTAATTCTGGTTCAAACACTCAAATCGAGAGAGAAGGATCAAGCATTTCAACCAGCAATTTTAATGTAGGCCATGGGTTTCGCCAAGATGCAATAAGAGAAGTTTCTAGATTCATCAAATCTGGAATTACAACTCTTCAGATCTACCAGTTATCAATCTACTTCTTTGTCCAAGCAGATGTGTCAACAATACCATCAATTAACCCTAATCTCAAGTCTATTGCATTATTAAATTATATAACCAGTTCAGTTTTTAAGCCTCCAAATAGTACTCCAACACTACCCTTGAAACGTTTGCTAGCCTCTAAGATATTAGCCAGAAGAGAAAAAGGACTTTCCTAAAAGTGATGAAAACTTTCGTAGAGGACAAGTGAATACCCAAGTTTTTATTATAATGGTTGTAGAAGAAGAAGATGATAGCAAGGGAGTGGAAGAATTGACAGATGCAGTTGAACAAGGTGATTCATTAGAGATAAGTTTCCATGCACTGTCAGAAGTTTTTCTGCCTCAAACTTTATGTTTGTTGTCATATTTCAAGTACTTCTATTACTATTTTGGTGGATAGTAGTTCTATACATAACTTTGTGCAGAAGAGGATTGTTTAGAGGTTGGGTTTACACATTCTTCTTTCCACATACTTTAATGTAATGATAGGAAATGATGATAAATTAAAAAGTGAAAATTTATGTTCTCAGCATCCATTGTTTTCTTCATCTTCTGATATTAGCCTTAAGCCACAAGATTATCAGTTAAAAATAATGACTCAACTGAAGGTGTTGTGTCATTCTTTCAATTAACATTCTAGAAAAATCCGACAAGCCACAAGATAGTCAGTTAAAAAGAATGACTCACATTGAAGGTGTTGTGTCATTCTTTCAATTAACATTCTAGAAAAATCTTGTTGGAGGTTGTCTTCGGTAAAGTTTTGTTTTGGATTACACTAGAGCAACTTAATTTCTGGTCCAAATTACTTTCATGGGGAGAGTACTCTTTCATTATTTTGTATCACTCCATTCCTAAACTTACACCAATTGAAGTGGTATATGAAAGAAACTCCTATTATTCTATTTTACTCCAGAAGTCAATCCAATATAGAAGTAGTGGAAGCTGATTCGATCGACATGAATGCAATATGGAGGATCTTAAAGGATTCCCTAGCTCAACGTGGCTCACAAGAGTTATCTCCAAAGTTTTATAGTCATTTTCCTGTGTTAAGGAAGACAGGACAGGAAGTGCTAGTACAATGGTCAGGACAATATCTGGAGATTACTATTTGGGAGGACTTATCATAATTCAAAAAAAAAGATCCTAATTTTATCATCGAGGACGATGTTCGTTTTCAAATGATGGAGGAAATAGTTATGTCCCAGGAGAGTGCAACAGAGGCAGCAACGACAAAGAAACAACATAACAAAAATGAGGCATCAAGAGGCTAAGATATTTCAAGGATTTCATATTGTAATAAAATTCAAATAAGAAGAATGTAATAATAGTAAGTTTGAAGATGAAAAAATAAAGAAAGTGTAACAGATTTGGAAAAGTAACATGTAACAGATCTGGAAAGAAGCATAAGCATGTAACAAAAATATGAAAGGGAAGCATGTAACAGATTTGGAAAGAAGCATGTAATAGATTTCGAAAGATGAGAGTACAAATAGAAACAAAAGGAGAAGAAAAGGGACTCATCTTTGGAAATAAGAATAGTCTTGTCGTCTATTTCTTGATGCCAGTGGTGCTCGAAACCAACTTCTCTTTCTTATTCCTGTCATCTCTCGATCTTTCCTTTCACGACATCTACAGACTCTTTAGCATTTTGATCTCCTAGCAAATTTGATTGTTGTCGTTCAAACCACCAGGGCTTGGAATCTTAAAGAACCTGCAAAGGCAAAAGCAAAATCGTCAAAATCAAAAGAGTGTGCAGAAGGCGATAGAAGGCTTAAATATTTCAGAGCTGATCTCACGAGGGGCTGCATCGACGTACGTGACGATAGTGGGCCACGGGTGATTGGGCCTCTATGTTGAATCTAGGATCCCAAGAGTGTTTTGATGACCACAAATTTGTAAGAGAACTTAGTTTGTACTGATGAACTTGTTGAGCTGAATTCTGTAATAGGTTGACTCAAGTTCAGAAGTTGTTAGGTCGACCGAAGCTAAAAGAATGGACGACCTATGCACATGGAAGACATCTTAGAAGAAGCATATGTGTGCAGCGGTCATCCTATGAATACAGAGAGATCGACCTATGTTGAAGGAAGGTGCAGGGATCAGGGTTGACAGGTCGACCAGAGATGAAGGAAGGACGAC
>LTAE01013271.1:0-12808 GCA_001647135.1 Pontederia paniculata
TCTGATATCTATTGGTCATCCGCACTCCATCTTTAGTCGATCAATCTTCATTCTGTCATCAGCCTTGGTCGTCCGCTGCTTTAACTCATGAGCCTTCGGACGTCCATTGCAACCTTGGCAATCTCCCGGTCGTCCATTGTCTTCACCCTAAAACCTTGGACGACCTCTGCATTCAGCCTCAGTTCTTCGGTCGTCCATTCTTCATCTTCGGACGACCTTTCCTTCCTTAGCTAAAATACCCCTTCGTCCAAGTCTCTTTACTGGGCGTCCACTTCTCCTTGGACCGCCCGTTCTTCAACCTTTGTATAGTAGGTGTAAAGCCTTCGGTCGCCCACTGTTCTTCATCGGGCGACCTCTCCAGTTCAGCCTTATTTTCGGTCGTCCTCTCAATAGCTTTGATCGACCGCTCAGTCTTTGACTCTACTCTTTTTATCTTTTCTCTTCATGTCGGTCGACCACTTCTCTACATTTGGATGACCTTTGCACACATGTGATCTTCCTGTTATGTCTTCCATGTGCATAGGTCGTCCATTCATCAACTTCGGTCGACCTCTCATTCTTTGAACATGAATATCCTGTCTTTTAGAACAATTCAACAAGCTTATCAGTGCAAACTAAGTTCCCTCACAAATTTGTGATCACCAAAACAATCTCGGGATCCTAGATTCAACATTCATCTGTACCTGAAGGGGTTCTTCTGAGCTTGAGGAGTTGAGCTGCTCTCCCTGGTTGAGGCTTTCTACTTGGTATGTTGTTGTAGATGGGATTTGATCTTCATCATCAACTTCGAGAAGCCTTGTGAATAGGCTCGAGCCTTTGGATTTGTCATGGAGGTTCAGCTGGTTTGGAGCTAGGCTCTGGATTATCTCTGAGGGTTTGCTTCGACTAGGGTTCTCCTTGAGGTTCGCTTCTAGCTCAGCCCTCGATTCAACATCTCTGGGGCTTTCTTTAGTTGTTTTGGGCGGGGCTTCCTTCATTGTCGGTTCTTCTAGTTGCTTCCCACATATGGGGGATATGGCTTGACATTGTTCTCGAGGGTTGACCTCAGGTTGCGCTGGGAATGTTACTAGAGGTCTTATAGCTGAGCTCGCTTGCTGCATTGATTTTCTAGGATCTTGTTATGGGCAGCAAGCCTGTCAATCTTGGTGCACATTTGTCTCAAGGTCACGTTCTGTTGTTCCATTGCTTCTCCTTGTTCCCTCATTGCTTCGCCTTGGTGCTTGAGGAAACCTTCCATCATTGTTTCAAGGCTTGACTTTGCTGGAGGTGGGGATAGAGCTAGGTAGGGTGGAGGTGCAGGTAGGACCTGTTGTTGCTGGTTGTTCTAAGGTGGGTACTGATTCTATTTGAAGTTTTGAGTTGGGGCCTTTGTTGGTAGTTTTGGTGATTATACGACAAGTTAGGGTGTGATCTGATCCAAGGTGGACCTTGACCTTGATATTGTCCTGCGGCTGGGTTTTGGCCATATGGTGTCACAGTGTTTGCTTGTCATCTTAGGGCTCTTGGACATTATAGTTGATGGCTTGACATTGGACGGCTACATGTCCAATCATCCAACATTGCTCGCATCAAACAAAAGGTTTAGCAGGCAGGTTCGGGGGTTACTTCTAGTGCATAGATATTGGAACTTGAGGAGGTAAGGTCGTTCTTCTTCTCAAGAGTTTTCTGAAATAGGTTGACAAGGCCTTCTATCTGGGATGTGAGTTGATCCAATTTGGCGGGGTTGGCGGCAGCGCTTTGTTCTTCGAGTCTTTTTCTATTAACTCGATCTTCAGGCCACTCTCGATGGGTCTTGATGACTCTTTCAATCAGTTGATTTGCTTCATCTGTATTTTGGGACATGAATCTACCCCCAGCTGCGGAGTCGAGGGTAGACTTACTCTCGGGAGTAAGCTCGCCGTAGAAGGTCTAGACCGTCATCCATTTTGTGGAACTCATGGTGAGGGCATTACTTCAGTAGTTTGTTGAACCTCTCCCAGGCTACGTAGAGTGACTCGTTATGCCATTGGATGAATGAGGTGATTTGGTTCCTCATTTGTACGATCTTTCCTGGGGGGTAGAATCTGGTCATGGAGGCTAAGATGAGCTCATCCCATGTCTCGACTACATCCTCCTCCAATGTACGAAGCCTTTCCTTGGCACTATCCGAAGAGAAAATGGGAATAGGCGATGTCTTACCATATTGTCGGTGAGTCCATCGCATTTGAAGGTGTCGCAGTACTCGATGAAGTTGATTAAGTGTTGGTTAGGATCTTCATGGGAAAGCCCACCGATTTCTGCCTCAAGTAACCCAATATGGTTGGGTTCAGCTGGAACTTGTTAACGTTCACCTTTGGCGTTGTTATGCCGGAGTTCAGGCCTACAGCTGTAGGTCTGCAGAATTCTTCAAGTGCTCGAGCTGCATCAAGGTTGGCCGCAATGCGTGGGTTGATTTGATTAGCTTGGACCCTAGCTGGATTAGCTTGACCCGCATTTGGATCAGGTTGGGTCATCTCGGTGTTGTTCTCTAAGGCTCGGGCTTGGAGTTTTCGAAGTCTTTGCTCTCGTCTTCTTCTCCTGAAGTTTTGTTCGATCTCAGGGTCGAACTCAAGAATTTCTTCTTCTTCAGAGTTCGTTCTTAGCATGCACCTCTCAAGCAAAGGTTAAGGTTAGGCAGCAGATCAAAGATCAAAATATGATAAAAAAATGAAACAAAGAAATATGCAAATTAAAAACAAGGTGTGAAATATAAACAATGGAAATAAGAATTGAAATCAGAATAGCAGGGTTAAAGGCGCAAAAAATCAAAAGTAATCCCCTACAACGGCGCCAAAAACTTGATGCGAAGTGTGAGTTAAGATGACCACCGATTAGGGCGTAAAGGCTAGGTCAAGCTTCTGTAAAATTTGTCTTCACTCCGAATTTTAATATTTATAAACCTAGCACACTCCTATCACCACAAAGTATACGGCAATCGTCGAGTACTTCAGATATCGATCCATAAGGAAACTTTATTTTCATGCCTCTGCTTCCACTTTTCCTCAAGCAAGCTTAGGTTGGTGCTTGACACTAGATGTTCAAACCCAACCTCAGAATAGGTGAGGAGTAATCAATTGAAAGGGGAAATAAGTTTGGTGATCTTTAAATAGAGAATGCAAAAAATTAAAAGAAGGATAATTTGAATTATGAGCGGACAACAAAACCTTGGGTTCACCTCTGAATCTCACCCATCCGCACTTTAACGTGAATATATATATAAAGTCGTCCAAGCCCTTCCACCACCTGTCAAGGCAAACCTGCTCTCATGGTGATTGCTCTACCCTTCACCTTCCCGCTCTCGCGGTGAAGGCTCAAGGCTTTACCAAATGTAATCTGGCCATGGTCACACTCTCTCTCAGGGAGGAGAGCTCACCATCTTAAATCTCGATAAAAGAATTAAATCTTGAAACCCAAGTGCTAGAGGGATACCGCCTCTCAGTGTGCATTGGCCTCTTTTCCAAGGGGGACCCAAAGGTTCAGCTAGAATACTCTCTTAGGTCGGAGCATAACCCAGCTCTCGCAGCAGTCACCTAATCAGCAAGCCCCCACTCTCGTGGCGTATGCTTGCGGGCTGACTAAGAGATTAGTTCCCCGAGTTACCTATCAAGTCTCTCTCGAGATCAAGTCAATAACTCAATTCATCTCTCTATCCAAATCTATAAATCAATTTCAAGATTGTTGCTGCTCACTCCGGGTCAAGCTCCGGAGGTAGGGCTGACTCTCACCTAACCCCTATCTCAGAAGGCATAACCTAGACTAAGTTTCTCCCAAACTTCATCATTAGTCTCTCGGCTAAATTGTGTGAAGGTGGCAACACTATATGGCCCTTGCGGATGGTGCGCATTCGGGAAGAATCAAGCGAACAACAAGAAGCACACAACACAAACCATCAAACACAATTCATATCGTGAGATCAAGTAGGCAATATACAAATGAAGCTCAAAATATTCGAAGGTGTAATGAGTTTGAAATCTACAAAATCTCCAAAATCTCGGTCAGGTGAGGGGTAAGCTCCGCAAAATCCAGGATGACAATTATGGAAGTTACTCTGGTCCCCAACTGCTACAAAAGAAGGAAAGATAAAATTTCAAATGCTCAAATCGCAAAAATCATAGAAGTTAGTTATAATCATCCTCAAATTAGTTTAGAATCCCACAATTCAAATATAAAGATGTTTAATATCTAAAACGTGAAAAATAGATATAAATCAGCAGATAATGTTTACAAAAAAAGAGCTCTAGGCAAACTTTTAGGAGGTTGGGTCCAGTTTTTTGGGTATACCTTTTTCTGCCTTCAGCGCACCAATTATATTGAATTCTCATGCACACAAACTCGCATGATTCTTGGCTCTTGACATTGAGAAGATCACTTCTTATACCCTTAATCCTCAACTTCAAATACCAAGTGCAATTGCTTTTGTAAGCCCTCTGCACACATAAAAGAACTCGAATTTGAACGTATAACAAAATCTGCTCCCACTTTTGTTAGAATATTTCATAAATATTCTTATTATGTGATCAAGATTATTAGGAGATATTTTAGTCAGTGAAACTTCAATCCTATCTTTATTGGATTATATTGTTTCAATTAAGTTTTGACTTTGTTCACCTAGTAATTTTATGGACGCACTGGATTTAAGTTAAACAATTATACATTGGCCCTAGAACATATTCATCCCTATTTTTCTGTAACATCATGAGGTAACCAAGTGACAGAAACTAATTTATGAATCTAGACGATTTTATCTTCCGCATTAGGTAATTTATCTATTGTGAGATTTATTTTGTATAAGATCTTGACATTATATTCACGATTTAAATTAGGTTGCACATTATTCAAATTTCTAAATCCTTAAGAAAGTTTTACATGTGGTATCAATGCAAGGTTTGAACAAATAATTTATCCCGTCATTATAATAGTTTCAATTGAGTTATATATCTATTATGAATATTTTTTACTGTTACCTCATGATATTGAAAATGATTGCATATGAAATCAAAATTGTTCATCTATGGTAGTACACATATTTATGCAATTGGTTTCTACATTTGATGAACTTTAAGTTTCAGTTTATTTTGATGTTTTAGTAAATAATTATATATTTTCTATATAAGATGGATTCATATCATTGTATTAGTCTTCAAGATTTTCTTATATTTCATGGAATCTTTATGTAATTATAGTAATGTGAAAATTTTTTAATGATGATTGATAATAAAATTAACAATATATATCTGTATAAAATAAAATCACATTAAAATTTTCTTTTTGTCTCTGCACGGATAAGTATGAAATAAAGAAAAATTTGAAGAATTGAACAAACCCAATTGTAGACTGTCATTGGGTTTGTCCACACAAAAGTTTAATGTAGTCAATCATGAGATTTCTTTTATTCAAAGATCTAAGGTTGTTTATTTTTTAAAAAATAAAAAAGAAAAGAAAGTATGGCAAAGTGAAAAAAGGCCCTATTTTTTTTGTACTTGCTGCCACGTAATTGTAATGGTACATATTAAAATTCCATATGGATTTATTGATGGAAACATGTTTTTTTTATGTATGTACTCAAGTTATGTGATTATGAATCGGTGAGATCTTGTGATTTTTATAGCACATGATTGTTATTGAGTCATTGCATATTAGTTTGCTAATGTTTATATTTATGAAGGTCACAAAAGCTACTACATGGACATTGTATGTACTACAAATATATATCTTATGATTGTATGAAATAAATAAATATTATGCCTCAATATATTTTAATATTAATGTTATGATTATTAAAAAAAATTGTTTTATTACAATATTAATTGGGGCTTATGTGCATGATCTAATATAAAATAGTTTATTTTTTCCACCAAATTGACCAAATTAGAAAGATGAGGTATATCATGCACATAACTATTATTTATTTATGTACATGATTTTTTTTTAAAAAAAATATTTAGATAGTTATTCTGACCAAACTATAATAATGATGTCATGTATACAATTAATATAATATAATTATATATAAAAATTTATGATAAAACGTAGTTTGTTTTCCTATCAAAGTGGCCAAACTAGATTGACGTTATATATTATGCATTTAATTAAATATCTACATGCATGGATTCCTGTTAAATATATAATTCATTGTTCCATCAAAGTGGCCAAACTATAAGATTATTTATATAATGCAATTATGATTTATAAATATGCTTGAATTTATTAAAATAAAATAGTTTGCTACTCCACCAAATTGGCCAATTTAAAATGATGATCAATCAAGCATATATATGTATATCCGTAAAATTTATGAAATGTCCATTTAATAATTATATATGGATATATTATGTTCACTATATAAATATATATATATATATATATATATATATATGCACATATATATTTGGTTGTAACATTATCTCATTAAGTTGTGGCATGTACTTAATGATAGTATGTTATAGTATCTACCCAACGGAGAGATATAATATATTTTAATAGTTTTTATCTGAATTTATTATGTATTTTATTTAATTTGAACTTTCATTTTATTCACATGCGACGTATATAATGTTAAATAGATAAAACTTTTCTTGAAAGATGTGAACAAGTCAAATCCCATTAAGGTGTATTTGATGATGATATTAAATATGTATTGGATGATGACATTAAATATAATACTATTAAAGGGCACACCCACTATTAACAAATTCTAGTAGTGAGTGATGAAAAGTTTATTTTCATAAAGCATGAATGTGTTCAAATTGATTAAACCCTATCTTTATACAAATGACTATTGCCAATAATATTAAGATTCTAACTCCAAATATTTAGAAAGTGTTAAGGAGCATATTAGATTTGTAGAATAAAGTCTTATTCTACAAATAAGTCAATTACTAGTACTCTAGAACTCAAAACTATAACATTTACTAGGTCGTGGTGTTCGAAAAAGTACATAATGAAGTTGACAAATGATGTAGAAATATTAAATATAGGAATAAAAAATTATGATCAATATAATTGGATATTGAATATTTTAAGCACCAAAAGAAAAGAAAAAAATTGATGAGTCATTTCGTTAGCCTATTAAGTCATGAGTTACCTAAATTTAATATCATTGATGATCTATAAATTTTAAATTTTCAAATATAGTTGAATTCATTACTAATAATGGATAATAGAGTCTTGATTATGTTGGTCTTTGGTCATGATGTTGGAATTGTGTTTACTTGTGGCATTAGAAGAATGATAAATAATTAAAATTAGTATCCTCATATCATTTTGGATACATGTCTGTTGTGCACTTACTTAGTAGGGTTTTTAATAAGACAATTTCAAATAATTCTTTGAACTTGGATTAGAAAGAAACCTAACTTGAGACACCTATATGTTTGGGGTTTGTACTAAAAAAGCTCATATGAACAATCCACATTAAAAAAATTTAATTCTCGAATGATTAGTGGTTACTTTGTTGGTTACCATAAGAAATTCAAATTATATAAACTTTAATTTGAAGATGTTGTGAAATTGGTGATTCAAGAATCATTAAAAGTGGTGAAATTAGTGAGTGACAAAGTAACAAAATATGGATATTAAAGAAATAAGGATAATATATTTTCAAATCTATAAATGTTCATTTTTTCATAGTTATTCAAAATGCTATTTTAGTTGTTGAAATAGTAGTTTGACAACAACAAAAAAGATTTTAAATGATGAAATGATTTATAAGAAACTAATTCACAATATAAATATATAAATTAATCATAAAAAATTGTGTCAAGGAGATCTCAAAGAGATAAATAAATTATAATTTTGGATGATACATGGTTTATTTGTTTGGATCAGATTTTGAATCAATAATTATCCAAACTAATTTTCACAATTCAAAAAAAACATTGAGTTTAATAAAAGATTGATGTCATGAAAGACGAGTGAAATTCATAAAATGGCTAAAAGTCTAGTCTCATTTAATTTCAATAAAGTTGAGTTGTGTGTGAATAGGTCTTCAAGACCAATGTACAACTGAAGTGACAGTGTTAAACGACATATAGCTAAACTTGTTACTAGATGATGTACTCAAAAGGAAGGCATTAATCATAAAGTGACTTTTGCATCAAACTTAAGGAAAATATCCATTAAGAATCATTATATTTTTAATAACTCAGTATGATTTAAAGTTACATGAACATGAAAATAAATATTTCTTAATGAGAATTTAAAGGAGAAAATTTTATGAATTAATGTGAGAGTTTCTTAATTAAAAATAATTTACAAATGGTGCGTAACTTAAAATCAATGTATAATCATAAACAACATTTTGAAGGTACATCAAGTTTATTAGTACCATAAGATCTTTTGATTAAAAAGAAAATGTTATGAACGCATATATATTTAAAGATCAGTGATAGTATTGTTATGCTTTATAAATATTCTGATTATACGTTATATAATATCAATATTTTGGAAATATATTATTAAACATTAAATATCTTCCTTTATTATTCATGAAGGAAATAATTTTGGAGATATTTATTAACAATTAATGTTCAACAAGAATTATCGTAGTTTCTAAAAAGAATAATCTTTGCCTTTATTATGTTTAAGGAATAATGTGGAATATAAAGAATTAAAGTCCTATTTTATATTTATTTCGTTGGAAATATGTGGATGATGTTTTAAGAAATTATTTAATGTGATCATATATGAATAATTGATCAATTATTAATGATGAGATATTTGGATTCACAATTTATTGGGTAACTTGACATGTGAAAATTCATATAAAGTATTTGTTCCTATTATGTGATGGAGTAGTGTCGTGATAGAATATGCCAATTGAGTTGTAATGCCCCCATCACACATTGACACTTGGCAAGATGGACTCTTGGGGACGCTACGATCTTACATTTGTTGACTTGACTTTGACCAAATGCTAGATCATCATAATATAAAATACCTCTTTTAAACTAAAATATCCTTTCCAACTAAAGAAATAAAGAGTCTATTGCATCAGTTCCAAAAGAAAGTTAACATCAAAATGAAAGAATAATAGTCAGAGTTCATCATCCTCTCCATTAGAAAAGACTCCAGACTAAACTAGGATCCTATTTCATGTGCAGAGCAGACCGTCACGAGCACCACCATCATCAACGTCATCAACACCTATTAAGCATCTGGGTTGACTGCAGAATCGAATTCGTAGGGAGATGAATCTCCTGTGAGTTGGGACACTCAAAATGTAAAGATCATAAATAAGATGCTCAATATGTAAAAGAATAACATTTAAAAAATATAACAATTTAACTTATCTCTGTTACCTTTGGTCGTTAACATTATCTTTCAATAACCATATCCATATACATAGATGGAAAGAATATCAATTGCATCCTCCCTGCTGATGCTCATATATTTCCTTTCAATATATTTAAGCCATCATCAAACTTTGAATCAATTTATCTTTCTCTATTTATCTTTCCTTAGGTGGAACAATCAATGTGAGCCTTATCAATATATTAAGATTCAATTGTCAATGGTACCAATATGGCTCGCTAGGCCATGGGTTCTCTCTCTCTCTCTGACCCATCTCCATAAACAATAGTTCCCGAAGGAACGCAATAGTTCTTGAAGGAGGAAAGTAATTCAATTAACAATAGTTTTTGAAGGAACGTCATTCAATAAATAATAGTGGGAGGTCATCATCCTCATACATAAGTACAATCACAGTCATTACCGCTTTTAAGTCCTATCATTAATTGGGCTAGATTATCGTTTAGTGACAACTAAATTTACACCATTCATCAAATCATTTTCAATCAATCAATACAATTAAATTATATTATCATTTCACGTGAGGGAACACAGTCCTCGTCGAAGGTAGACACGGCCCTTGTTGCCGGCTGTGAGTCATTTGCATCTCCGGACATGAACTATGTTAAGTGGAACACGGTCCGTGTTCCCAACGACATGGTCGATTACTTTAAGGTTAGTTTAACTATGACATGGTTTAAGAATCTGGGCCATGTCATATGCTGAGTCTATTTAGGATTTCTTCGTTGTTTCTACATTAAGAACGCGAGTCGCGTATGATTTTGACACGACTTGGGTTAGGGTTTCGAAATTCTTCGATGCCTTTCTTTTTCTTTATTTTATCATTGGAGGAGCATAACCTACATTGGTAGCCAACGCGATCCATGTCCGAATTGAACTTGTGTTGTTGAAGAAAATGGTCGAGGGTCATGGGTGACACGGCCTGAGTCCGACGAACGCATACCGTGTTACCTAACGACACGGTCTGTGTCATGGGATTGTGACAATATAGTTTGAAATAGAGAAGAAACTCAATTCTTTAAAAATATAATCAACTAGTCCAAATCTATATTAATTATTATTATATTGCATACCGAGAACTTTAATCAGGATCCTAATTACATACCTTTTTTTAGAGGATTATCTCATATTTATGCCCCATTCAATGTCATCCTTTTCACCCTATCTTCGTGTGGTGTTGTCTTCTCTCTCCTCCATGCGTCGTCGATCTTTGTCCAAACCTCCTAGTACAAATCTCGAGGATGAAGACAAAAGAAATCCTAGGGAGAGAAGAGGGGGAAGAGAGATGTCACCTGGCGGGCATAGGGGAAATTAATTTCATCCTATGGGTTTATATAGAGGTCGATTAGGGTATAGAAAATTTTAAACATGATTAAGCTTAATTAAATTATGAGAGGACTATGCCATTTCAGCGCAACACGGCCCGCGTCCGTTTCGGACATGATCTGTGTTTGCCGCTTTTCCATTTCTCTTTGACACGGCCATGTCGCCTCAGGACACGGTCTGTTTTGCCCATACGGTCCGCGTTGGGTTGGGGCATTACATCATGACCTCCATAGAATTAGATTTGTCCTTGAATCTAGCACTAATATCTATCAATTTATTTCAGTTCTCATTAGGGGATAACCTTCTTAGGAATAATGTCACTCTAAAATATAATATAGAATGAATAAGGTTCATTTATCATACCTAGGGAATCATAAATATGTGGCTTAGATTCTAGTTTGGATTCGGCCGTCATATATACCCGGCCTTGCACCAATCTCGATTGGCCTCTTGTCCCTTGTGAATCCCTATCCTCTTTTCATCGATCCGGACAATCCTTTATGAAATGTCCATGCTTTCCACAGTTGAGATATGCCCCTATCTTGCGGCGGCACTCCCCGAAATGGAATCTCTGACAATATGGGCATTGTGCGGGTTCTTGCTATCGCGGTGGCTGAGGTTGGGCGTTGTGCGATTCGTAGGGTCTTGGGCGATCATCCTGACGGTGTTCTCTCCTATTAGGGACCTGATTCTGCCTCCTATCATTCGCCCTAGCTCTATCCTGATTTGGTTGGCGGAGTATGGCCTTCTCCTTTTGGGTCTTCATCCATTCCTCATGCTCCGACTCCAACTTTATTGCGAGCTGAGAGGCTTCTTGCATGGTCTTGCAGTTCCCACCCATGACCTTTGCTCTTAGCCCGTGATGTAGTCCATTGACGAACCTCTTTGTCCTAGATTTCTCATTATTGTCTAGAATGCAGTATTTCTCGAGTCTCAAAATTTTTATCAAGTATTGTTCCACCATTTTATCATCTGCTTGAGTTGCAAAAATTGTTCCTGCATCCTATCCTTCTAGTACTGTGGCGGGAAGCGAACTTCAAAGGCCTCCTTGAAGTCTTTTCACGAGACAATGTCTTGGGTTGTAAACTTTGTGTTCTTGGTGACCTTCCACCAGTCCTTGGCATCGCCCATGAGACGATTTATGGCGAAGGTGACCTTTCGTTCTCTAGCACACTGTATCTCTTCAAAGAGTTCTTCCATTTTCTCTAACTACTTTTCAACTTGCCCGAAATCTTCAGTTCCCTTAAATTTAGGGGGTTGCTGCTTAAGTAACTTCTCAATGGTATCCTTTGATTCCTCATGATGGTGCTCCCTTCGAGCTGCCTTCATCAGGCTATTCAAGAATTCATTGCAATCTTGAGTGGATGGTATGGGAAATCTTCGTTGTAATTTGATGTTGAGTTTTCTGGAGGATGAGGAGGATTAGCTCGCCTAGTCACAGAGCGTCGTGGAAGCATCTACAATTACATAACTTTCAATTAGAAACGATGACTATTGTATAACTTAACTCATATCTTATGGCGCGATGATGGCTCGTGATGCTTGCACATGGACCTCTACTTATCTAGGAACAACTAAAAGGTTTCCCTCATTAGGCTCTGATACCTAACTATAATGCTCCAAAAATCACACATCACTACCTCAAAAAATGTGCTCTTGGAGATGCTACGACCTTATATCTGTTGACTTGACTTTGACCAAATGCTAGATCATCATAATATAAAAAACCTATTTTAAACGAAAATATCCTTTCCAACTAAAGAAATAAAGAGTATATTACATCAGTTCCAGAAGAAAGCTAACATCAAAGTAAAAGACTAATAATCAGAGTTCATCATCATCTCCATTGCATAAGACTCCAGACGCAATCAAGATCCTATTTCATATGTGTTGAATCTAGGATCCTGAGAATGTTTTGAATGATCACAAATTTGTAAAGTGAACTCAGCCTATACTGATGAACTTGTTGAGCTGATTTATGTAACAGGATACATACAAGTTCAGAGTAGCGGTCGACCTAAGCTGAAGGAATGGATGACCGATGCACGCGTAATTACATCAGAAAAACTACATTGTGCAGTGGGCGTCCTAAGATATGAAGCGGTCGACCAGCATCAGAGGGAGGATATATGTAATGGAGAGCAAAGCATGAACG
>LTAE01013272.1:1394-12808 GCA_001647135.1 Pontederia paniculata
TATATATATATATATAGACACACACACACACAAGTTGATCAACAGTTGAATTGAACACTATGTAGTTACAACTGTAGTTGTGATCTTATATACTTGTTGTTGAACTGTTCAGTTGTTGGAGATCATATCAAGTTCTCCAGATATGATCATATCTACTTGGAGTTGCTGCAGATTATACAGTGTGATTTTATCTACTTGGGTGTTGTTGAGTTGTTCGGCTGTTGGAGATCATATCAGCCCAAGATCATATCATATCTTAACACGCCCCCTCAAGTTGTGGCATCGCGGGAACGAAGGCACAACTTGTCTCGTAAGAACTTCAACCTAGATCCAGATAATGGTTTCATCATGATGTCAACAATTTGATCCTTCGATGATTTATATTGGACTCGTAATTGACCTTTTGCAACTTCTGATCGAACAAAATGGAAATTATTCGAGCATGAAATACTGGATTTGCTGTGAGATATGTTGCTCCAATATTATCACACCAAAGGACAGGACAAGCAGGAGAGTGAATCCCAAATTCACCAAGAAGAGAGTGGATCCAAATCAATTCCGCAGTAGCATCTTCAAGTGCACGGTACTCACTGCATGTTGCTTTCGGGCAGCCCAAGAGATGAGGTTGTGGCCAAGATAGATTGTGTGACCACCAATAGAACGCTGATCATTAGGGGAGCCTGCTCAATCTGCATCACTGAATGCATGTAACTGGAGAGTGCTATTGCGAGACAAAAAGAGTCCCAAAGTTGAGGTGGCTGTCAAGTATCTCAGGATACGTTTAACTACAGACCAGTGAGATTATGTAGGAGCATGCATTTATTGACATACAAAATTAACTGCAAAAGCAAGGTCGGGACGAGTGATCGTGACATATTGAAGTGAGCCAACCACTTGCCTGTACAAAAGAGGATCATCATGAGGAAAGGAACCACTGGCTGAAAATCGTGTGTCACTTGACATAGGAGAAGAGACTGATCTAGCTTGTATCATGTTGGCCTTCTTTAAGATGTCATGAATGTATCGTTGTTGAGACAAAAGAAGGCCGTTGCGATGGGGAATAACTTCCACACCTAGGAAGTAATTTAATTTGCCGAGATCACGAACTGCAAATGAAGCTATGGAGAATGATGCATAGCAATGCATCCAGAGAGTTTCCAGTGATGATTAAATCATCCACATAAACAAGCACCAACAAAAATGTAGAGCCACGACGGTAGATGAACAGAGATGAATCAATCTTAGAGGTGTCAAAGCCAAAGGTGACCAGGGTGTTGTATAACTTATAAAACCATACTCGAGGAGCCTGACATAATCCATAGAGAGACTTTCGAAGTAAACAAACATGATTAGGATGTGTCTGATCAACAAACCAAGGAGGTTGTGTCATGTAAACATGCTCTTGTAAATCATCATGCAAAAATGCATTGCTAATATCTAGTTGCCGTAGTGGCCAATTATACATCAAGGCAACAGAAAGAACAATACGAATTGTTGTAGGCTTGACAACCGGGCTAAAGGTGTCATGGAAGTCAATGCCCTCTTGTTGGAGAAAGCCCTTGGCAACAAGACGAGCCTTGTAGCGATCTAATGAGCCATCAACTTTGTACTTTTTTGCGAAAAATCCACTTGCAGCCTACAATGTTCATGGAGTTGGTGTACGCACCAGAATCCAAGTCCCATTATTAATTAAGGCATTGAACTCTGCAGTCATGACATTGTGTCAATCTATATTTTTATTGGCATCAGTAAAGCAGGTTGGAATAGGGTTAGATGTAGGAACATCGCGAGTAGGTGAATTGGACGGAAGGGATGTAAGTGCTGCTGAAGGACGAATTCCATCAAGGGTCCTATAGTTTACTACAGTGCATGGCCGAATGGTCATTTGGTGTGTTGGAGGTGCGGGAGAGGAAGGAGGTGCTGATTCAAATGTAGACAAAGGTGTGGAGACTGATGGTGAAGGTGGAGCGAGATTAGAAGAAATAGTCACTGGAATAGATAACCAAGGAACTAGTTGAGAGCTGATGTGATGAGGAGGAGCTGAGGGGAGGTTACGAAATGTAAAGGAGGACTCGTCAAGCACGACATGCCAAGCAATGTAAAATCTATTGGTAACTGGATCAAAGCAGCAGTAACCATGGTGTGCCGATGGATACCCAAGAAAAACACATTTACTCGAATGGTAACTGAACTTATTGTGGTTAAATGGTCGTAGAAATGGAAAATTGTGCAACCAAATACACGTAGAAATTTGTAATCAGGAGCTTTCTGAAAGAGGACAGCTTATGGTGATCTATTATTTAAAACAATTGAAGGTAAGCGATTAATTAGAAAAACAACAATTTCAAAATCCAAGCGCCAAAAACGTTTAGGAACCGAAGAGTGTGCAAGAAGAGTTAAGTCGATCTCCACAACATGACGAATCTTACGTTCAGCAGATCCACTTTGCTCATGTGTGTGAGGACATGATAGGTGATGTAAAATACCTTGATTGCGAAAATGAGAAGTTAGAGCAGTAAATTCACCACCATTATCAGATTGAAAAGCGCAAATTTTACGATAAAAAAATCGTTCGATAAATGACTAAAAATTATGAAAATAGATCCAACATCAGACTTCTTACGTAAAGGAAAGATTCATGAATATTTTGAATAATTATCTAGGAATATAACAAAAAATCTATGACCATCGGAGAACTTAACAGGCGATGGACCCCAAACATCGCCATAAACTAATTGAAGGGGAGTAGCACTGCAACTAAATGTTGGGCGAAGGTGAAAACGACTGGATTTTGCAAGCGCATGATGCATGCATTTTACAACATATTTTAGGGCTTGCATTAGGCATTATTCTAAGTCATTCTGTTACTGCATGCATTTATTTTCTATTTTATTTGATTATATTCTTCCACGTCCGAAATCTACTCTTGTTTGGTGTATTTTGTAGGAAATCACATGGAAAGGTGGAATAAGGATCGAAATGAACAAAATATTGCAAATGGACGCGCTCGGGTGGAAGAAAGCAATATTCTACACCCATCACGGGCCGTAACATAACGTTACGGGCCGTGATACATCAAGGAGCAGCAAACTAGGTCGTAGTGCAGAGTATAAATGTAATCTCAAGAGTCTTGGGAGGCTAACTTTGGCTATTTTGAATTCACTGAGAGTGCTAGAACGAGTGCCTTAGTTCCCCTTGTGAGAAGGGTCCAAGAGAGCTTGAGCGATTACATGTAAGAGGTTGTTCTCCTTGTCCTCAGTACAAAGAAAGAAGATTTGTAAGGGAGCCTTCGCCCTTGAAGAAGGACTTAGTGAACTCCGAAGATCTCGTGGAGAAGATCGGAGCGGGGACGTAGACCAGGAGTTCGACCGAACCTCGATAACAAACTTTGTGTCTGTTTTGTGTTTGTTCTCTTTACTTTTCTCTGTTTATTTATATTCGTATACAACTGCTTCCGCTAACACAAAACCAAGAGGTTAGAGCAAAGAGTACAAAAGTTTTAATATACCAATTCACCCCCCCCCCTCTTGGTGTCATTCTAGATCCTACATAATCTTCTACTTTATCCTGGATAAGTTATTATTTTATTATATTCCAAAATTGATTAAAAATTTAAATTTCCCAGTCGTATTCAATTCCGAAGAGTCCGTGTTTGTACTAAACACGACCGTGTTGAGGTGACGTGGTCCATGTCCTATACGAACACGACATGTTTGGTGTATTTGGGGAGAAACACGACCCATGTTCGAGATAGACACAATCCGTGTTGAGTTTTAAGTTCGGATCTTTTGTGAAGTGTGCAACACAACTCGTGTGCGAAATGAACCCGACCCACCTTTTGGATTTTTCTTAACTATTTTAATTTTTGGGATATTACAATATATCCTTTTATTTGGCCAAGCATCGAAAATATGGACATATAATTCGCTTTGATCGATAAATGTCAGGTCAATTTGTCTTAAAGTTCATAGTATTTCTACTGCACAATTTTGTGTTGCATACATGCAATGTGCATCTACACCATTAAGTTTATTTTAAACAAATTAAATAAAAGTGTCATGTCAAATGTAAAAGCTAAAAGTTGTGCTCCATATATGCAACACACTTTGTGCTGCATATATACATTTTATCCTTAATAATATTATAAATTTGCATTCAGAAAATTATTAATAAGTTGTTTTACAAACATTAACTTCATAGTGCTCTATCATTAACAAAATGTACTCTATCATGTTTGATAGTATGTGTGTGGAGAATAAAACTTCCTATGGTGACATCTCTTATCCTAGTTATTCTTCCTATTAAAATTAAATGTTAGGAAAATAATCAGACAATTAAATTAGAATAAAAGTGAGCGTACTTAACCAATCTTCTTTTATGATCCAATGAGGTATATAATCACCAGTATGAAATACATATACTCCGCTATCATTTTTGACACAACGATGTTTAAAATTACAGGCGACAACTTCTTGATTACCCAAAAGTTCCCTTTGGAATGTAATTAGGTTTTGAGATTCTGATTTAATTCTATTAACAAAGTCTTTCTACCGACTTGCCACTTTTTGATCGAACACTAACTTAATGTTTCTATCAATAGTTAAATTCCACTTAAGACATGCCTGTAAAAATGAAGAAAGAACATTGAAGTTGGTAACAATTTTTAGTATACATGTGTAATAATATTTTCATTTATATTGAACTTGTTAACATAAAATTCTTTGATAATATGACATGTTAGGAATATATAGTTGTTCGATTAAAACGAGAGACAATGTTATAACTTGTCAAACATCATGTGAGCCAATACTCTAACTTTTTAAGAATGCATAGTCACTTAAACAATTATGTAACTCGCTATGCTCTAGATTTACCTTGCTTGCATACTCTAGACAACACATGTCTGACTTCACATATGACACTTTATATTTGTATATAAATATATATTCGACCAACTTCATAAAAATTTTTGTGCAGGACCAATAAGTCATCCTCTCACCCTTCTATTTCTTAGCTTTGAGCTAACTATTTTGCTAGACATGGCTCGATGGGCTACTTTACTTTTCGTCTTTGAGTAGCAATATTAACTCATTACTTTAAGAAATAAATCTTTAGACTTATTCACTCCATAAAGATTCACATTATGATGAAGGTTATAAACTACTCGTATGTCTTAGGGTCGACTTTTAGCATACTTGGTATTATAATCAACTAATACGATGGAGACTCCCATTGAAGGATCATATGTCTTAAACTCATAACATCGCACATAGCCGAGTTCAGACGCCTACTTTGAGTCCTCCCACTAGTCACCCAAAAATTGACGTCATGAATTTTCACATCTGACTCCTCTTATTAGGCTACACTAAGTTGTGTATAAACTTGCGTCCATCTCATCCGAACATATCATGATGATCTTAGATCATATTTCTACATATATATATATATATATATATATATATATATATATCAAAATATTACATAATAACTTTGATAACAATAACAATCGCAAGGTATCACATCCAATTACAACAAGCTACACTTTTTCATATATATATATATATATATATATATTATTTATGTAAGTATCTTGTAAATAAAAGTATAGCATGAGCAGCAAAATATCATTCCAACATTTCTTATGAAGCAACCATGATGCTTAGAGATAACATTTAAACATATAATAACCTAGAAAATTAAAGAATTAGTCATTATAAAAATATATGAACAAAACTATATGGATCCATCCTACATACCTTATTCTTAGTTGTCTTTCTCTTTATTCTTCCTTCACAAACCTCAAACTATAGGTCACCCTTCTTGCTGGGGTGAGAAAGTCATCAGAAAGTATATAAATGCTGAAGTGATGGTCACTTGAGGATTTTTCCTTTTCTCCACGGATGGTATTAGCTTTTAAATTTTTTGGTGGCTTTAGATAAGAGGATAAGGAAGCTCCACGAATTTTTACAGGATTTTATAGCAATTAGGTGAAGTCGGTTGAAAAAAATAGGCTAAGCAAGAGGTGGCAAGCTGCTTGCTTATGGCAGCTTGTTTGATGATTGGTTAAAGTGGTGGTCCAATCAAAATTTACATTTAATATGATAAATTTATTCTCAATAAATATCACTTATTTCTAATTAGATATATATTATGATAATTATAATTTATAGAATTTATTTGCAATTATGTATTATCATTTCCATAGGTGCCACATTGCGAAAAATGATTGGTCATAAGGATAGAAATACTAACAAATCTTCTAGTATAATAATGTGCACTACGAATAATAATTATTATGAAATTAAATTTGGGTTATCACAATTTCAGAATCTCCATTCTATATATTAATTAACATTAATTAATTGGATTAATTTCTAATCATAATGAGTTGTAAAAATTTGTATTTAATATGATGTTTTAAAATGATCATTTTATCGTTTGTAGTTAATCATATCGCTGCCAATTTATGGCTTTTGACTAATCAGTACGCAATACATAATTTGATGCATCTCGCCGAGGCCTCCTTATAAAAACCTCAAGCATCCCCCATCATTTCTCTATCCTCCACCCACAATTTCGAGTTGGAGAGTAATCAAATGGCCAGAGGTATCAACAACATGTGTCAATGGCTATTAGTTCTGGTGTTGATATCCCTCTTGTTCTCCGGCGTGTCAGTAATCATCACCGGCGATGAAAAGTTGAACAACAGACGACTAATCACCAAAAGCTTCATCAACATCTGTCCCGAACCCAATGGCAGTCAACCTCCATCGACATCGACAAGGGAGGCGCATGAGCAACCGGTGAATCCACCCAGGTGAGGCTGCAATCCTATCACTAGATGTCGCGGCGATCCTGATCCTCCTGCAGGTCCTCTCTGAGACAAGTTGGTGCAATTAAACTAGAACTTGAAAAGGAGGTTAATGAGACCAGTGGTGATTTATATAGCTAGATCATGTTGTCTCCCATGCATGCAAATAAGATGACTTGAACTTTGGTCTATAATGTCCTTGATCTGTTGCAACATTATGGAAAAATTAAGTAGTTGCATTACATATAAATACATGATAACATAAGCTCCTAATTGATCTTTGGTATATTTATTAATTATGTCAATTGTAATGCTTTTTTTTTTCTTTTCTAATTAATTTTATCAACTGTCGTTATCACAACTTTGGTTATAAGTCATCAAATTTGAACTTTTAAATATCTTAAATTAATCATATATATGATTGTTTCTTGTGTAAAATTGTTATTTTCCTACTAATGTGGAATTCTGAATCAAATGTGAAAAGTTGTGACTTTTAAATTAAATTAACAAAATAAAATTGATATCTTATCAATTATTTAATTGTCTCATAATTATATTTTGATATTTATTTGAACCCAGATAATTTAACTTCTATTTTTCTCATATTCCTGTCGCATGGGTACGTACTACTCTTCTTCAAAAAAAATATTTTTACTATAACATAATATGCATATGGCAGTTAAAAAGTTATCACTAGTTTATTAGTTTTTTTTAATCTCTTTTGTTTTAAGAAAGATAGACTACAAAGTGTGAAATATATAAAAGAAACATCAGAATTATTAATTCTCTAGCATTAATGAAAATATGAAAATATAAACATTGACCTTTTTCTTATCTTCCTTTTAATAACTTCCTTAGTACTTACTACTTAACTTATACTCTTCTTGATAGCTCACACATGAACTCTATTTTACTAGATATAGTTAATATATGTACTTCGTTAGGCTCTAATTACTTATTATAATATCTCAAAAGTCACCCACCACGCCATGTGATGTTAAATTTCGGTGAAAAGATAATGTAAAAACAATAAATGTAAGCGAAGAAAGGATAACATGTGGTCTGGATTATGTGTCGTAATATTTTGAAAATGTAATTCTCATTTTCGCAAACAATGTTTTATTTAATTTTATAAGGATAATTCCAACGTCATTGGAGCCCGATAGAGTAACTTTCATTGCATGTATGATGGTGTGAACTTACTAAATCTCATAGTATCATAAATTTCGGAAATATCTATAATTTAATGATAATTAAGTCCCCAAAAAAAAATTCTCCGTCTTTAATGTTTCAATAATCTACGTCATCGAACTATGCATCAGTCGCATTCACACTTGGTGCTCCTACGGGTCACCAATTAATCTACATTTAAGTAAAACCATATTTAAATCTTATTATGCTTCTAAAGGCATATTTGTTGTCTATGAAAATATTTTTAGGGAGAAATAATGCGAGAAACTTTTTTTCGACTCTTGGTTTTGTAACAAAAGAATTAAAGTAAAAATTTATATTAATTCCTCTTTTTAGATATAACAGAGAAGAAAGAGATCAGGTTCTCCTCATTACAAGAAAAAAAAATTGTTTCCAAAAAGTTTATACAATTAATTTCTTGACCAATGATGAAACTTTTGAAACAACGAAAAGTAACAAAAAACTTTGCAAGTATGTAATCTTGTATTCGAACCATAAGGAGAACAACATAATATAGGCAACTATATTTTAATAATATCATTAAAATATGTTTATGGGTAGAGTTTAATATTTATGTAAATCGAATTTTGATCTGTTTACACTTGTAATTTGTAAGCCAATCATAAAATAATAAACTGCACAGAATAGATACACGAGGCTGCAATCCTATCACTAGATGTCGCGGCGATCCTGATCCTCCTGCAGGTTGTCTCTTAGACAAGTTGGTGCAATTAAACTAGAACTTGAAAAGGAGGTTAATGAGACGAGTGGTGATTTATATAGCTAGATCATGTTGTCTCCCATGCATGCAAATAAGAGGACTTGAACTTTGGTCTATAATGCCCTTGATCTGTTGCAACATTATGGAAAAATTATGTAGTTGCATTACATATAAATATATGATAATAGAAGCTCCTGATTGATCTTTGGTTTATTTATTAATTATGTTGATTTTAATGTTTTTTTTTTCTTTTCTACTTAATTTTATCAACTGTCGTTATCACTAACTTTGGATATAAGCCATCAAATTTGAAATTTTATATATCTCAAATTAATCATATATATGATTGTT
Source organism: Pontederia paniculata (assembly GCA_001647135.1). Classification (NCBI taxonomy): domain Eukaryota; kingdom Viridiplantae; phylum Streptophyta; class Magnoliopsida; order Commelinales; family Pontederiaceae; genus Pontederia; species Pontederia paniculata. The sequence continues at coordinate 10,469 of LTAE01013272.1, forward strand.
TCCTTGTATAAAAATGTTATTTTCCTACTAATGTGAAATTGTGAATTGTTAAATGTGAAAAGTTGTGCCTTTTACCGAACGAGTTATTAATTAAATTAATAAAATGAAATAGATATCTTATCAATTATTTCATTCTCTCATAATTATATTTTGATATTTATTCAAACCCAGCTAATATAACTTTTTTTCTCATATTCATGTCGCATGGGTACCTACTACTACTCTTCTTAAAAAAACATTTTTACTATAATATAATATAATATAATATAATATAATATAATATACATGTCGCATGGGCATTGGGTTCTTTCTCTCGCCTCTCATCTTTTTTGGCATTTTAAGTCTTAAGTTACCTTTTTTTTCTNTATAATATAATATAATATAATATAATATAATATACATGTCGCATGGGCATTGGGTTCTTTCTCTCGCCTCTCATCTTTTTTGGCATTTTAAGTCTTAAGTTACCTTTTTTTTCTTATTGAATCACATTATACAGAAGCATAAACATAATGAGTTTTAAACATTTGTATTTAATATGATATTTTAAAATGGTCATTTTGTCGTTTGAACGTAGTTAATCATATTTCTGCCAATTTATGGCTTTTGATATATTAATCAGTATGCAATATAAAGTTTGATGCATCTCGTCGAGGCCTCTTTAAAAAACCTCAAGCATCCCCCATCATTTCTCTATTCCACCCATAATTTTGAATTGAAGAGTAATCAAATGATCACAGACATCAACAACATGCGTCAATGTCTATTAGTTCTTGTGCTGACAACCCTCCTGTTCTCCGGCATTTCGGCTACCACCACCGGCGGGGAAAAGTTGAACAACGGACGACTGATCGCCAAAAGTGTAATGCTCCCAGAAGCACACCCCGCCATGTGGCAGAAGGCCCTCTTGAGTGTGTTACACATCATACTATTCTTTGACATGAAAGTTGACTAACAAAATTGATCAACATAATGCGAAAAAATGAAAAATTTTTAAAAACTTTTTTCATAACATAAAATAATTGTAAAAGTCTTAAATTATCTCAGAAATAACTATTACATCATTTGAAAAGGAAATAATCTAGAGACAACTTGACTTAGGACCACTACTTATGTGCAAACAACATCATAATCACGAACATCTATCGTCGCATGCACCACCAGTAACCATGACACATTAGATCACTAACATGCAAGATCCAAAGCAGGGGAAAAACAAAATCTACCATGAGCTATAAAGCTCAGATATGTAAGGCACAATAGAAAAATACTTTTCATGATGGAATAAAAGCATGAAACTTAAATTATATCATCATTAATAATCATAACATGATGGTCATAATAAAATATCATAAGTACCTTTCATTTTCTTTCTTACATACATCATTTTTCATCATAATTTTACTTTCATTTCATACATCATCTTTTATTACATTCTTTGCATGAGAAGTAAGCTATGTCAATGGTCCAACATCAATTACTTCTAAGCCATCATTCATCATTTCATCTTATTATACTTTCTTTGCATAGGGAATGAGCTATGGCATCAGTCAAACATAAATCACTCTACTTTCTTAACATAACTTTCCTTTTATTAACATATCATTACTTTCTTGCATCATGAGTGAGCTATGACATATAGTCAAACATCAGTCACTCTGAGCGTATACACAAAGAGTAAGTTATGCCCAATGGTCAAATATTAATTACTCCACATCATCATCATCATTAATTCAGCATCTTTGCTTTATCTTTCCTTTCCTTACATGCATCAACTTTCTTATACTTAGGATACATACAGTTTATCATCATTCATTGTTCATCCATCCTTAACATCTAATGCAATATGCTCCATGCAAGTGTTAAGCTAAGTGGTTATCTTCTTAAGTTCTTCTTATCCCATCAGTGACTTTGAGAGTTGCTTTGTTGTGACTTTGAATGACTCATGAGTCTTTAGAGTTTCGTCAATAGGTCAGTGGGGGTGCACAAGTCACGATAAAAAAGGATGCTCAAGAAAATCATTTATTGCAAGGCGGGGAGAAGGCTAGACAATGGGAACTTGGTAGCAACTGATCTACCAATCCCCCATCACCATTAACATTGTCGCTTCCAAACATTCAATGCATGACGGTCTCATCATTAATTTCGTGTGGATGATTGACCCTTTATCTTGTCCACATATTAGTCCTTAGGCTTACATAAGAATTCCACAGCATCTACCATTAGAATAGAAATCATTCGGGTAGGATCTAGATGGCACCAAGAGGGGGGGGGGGGGTGAATTGGTGTATTAAAAATTTTTGTTCTTCTTAACTTAATCTAGATGTGTTGTGTTTAGCG
>LTAE01013273.1:0-12807 GCA_001647135.1 Pontederia paniculata
CCTCAGTACAAAGAAAGGAGAGTTGTAAGGGAGCCTTTGCCCTTTGAAGAAGGAGATAGTGAACTCTGAAGATCTCGTGGGAGAAGATCGGAGCGGGGACGTAGGCCAAAAAGTTTGGCCAAACCTCGATAACAAACTCCGTATTTGTTTGTTGTGTTTGTTCTTCTCTCTACTCTCTTCTCTCTATTTGTGTTTATATTCATATATGTTTGCTTCCGCTAACACAACATTAAGAGATTTAAGTTAAGAAGAACATAAGATTTTTAATACACCAATTTACCCCTCCCCCCCCCTGGTGCCATTCCAGATCCTACATGGAACATGGCCCGAGTTGGAGAGGTGGCATTTATGATATATTTCTTCCCTTATTTTATGGTTGTTATTAGCCCTATGACTGGTTAATGATGAGAATTGGGTAAAGATAAGGGTTGAACAAGATAGGTAAATAAAAGTTGAGGCCACCATGTCTTGCATTGTTAAGAGTCAATAATACCACCTCATGTTGGTGGAGTAGTAGTGTAGCATCGATGAAGCTATCTAGTTCCTATTGTATGGTTTCTTTTCCTACGTTCGTAAAAAAGTATTCTCGAGCATCGTTTGCCTTTGTGGACACCTATCGTAGTTTGTGCACTACCACGAACCTATTGGATTGACAAATCTCCTGAAAGTTGATGAACACTTTTTCTTAAAGTCACCTCAAAGTCACTAATGATATTAATATATAAGCATTTGACCCAACACACAAGTGGGTGAGTGAGTGCATGTGAGTTAGGCATGTTCATGGGTCGGGTCAGGCCCGACCCGATTGTCAACCCGACCGGACCCGACCATATTTGATTGGGTCGGGTTGGGTCAGGTCGTGGCAATTTGCATACAAGGATCTGACCCAACCCGAACTGACCAACTTCGGGTTGGATCGGGTTGGGTTCACGGGTAACTCGACCAAATTTCCAAATGAATAATACCGAACGACATGAATGCTAAAAGAAACAAACCAAGACATCTTGCTTTTATTGGATGAACAAAGACATCTTTCAACCTGTACCAACGAAAACCAGCATATCACACACCTTTTTTTTGGAAGAACAATGACATTTCATATAGCAACAAAGGAAGGCTCTACAAGGAAAATAAACTATCCAAATGAATAAAATTTTTATCATTGCTGCAATAAAAGAACAGGAGAGAGCTTGCATTACAAGTTTACAATTGAGAGCATTTTTTTCTCCTGCAATCTAGTAATGCTCATTCCAAGTTGGCAATTAAAGTGCTGAACAATGAATACATTTTCCAAATTGCACATCTCTTAAGAGCACTAATTAGTAACATATTCTTAGTTCCTCAAACTCTATAAGTGCTGATATAAGTTCCACATGACCGATCACGAATTACATTCTCCTGACATGGAACCCAATGAATTACAAAAGTGGTTATGAAAGTCACAAAAATATAACTACAATTCCATGAATTAGCAAGCAGGTGTCAACATCATGCTTGAAATAATTAACACATCACATTCCAAACAGGTGATGAGTATGGGGAATACCTAGATCGATCTCTTGGCTGACGAGTTGCATGTGAATCCCCTTGGCAAACCCGTAGACAAAGTACTCCCACTGGTCCTCAATCTTCTCCAGAATCTCCATGGCCTTCTCCTTGAGCTTGTTCCTCACCGTCAGCACCATCTTGACACCGACCACCTCACCGATGATCGAGAGTAGTCGTCGAGATGAGAGGAACCCTAAAACTCGAGAGTAATTGTCATCCATTGAGTTGAGAGTAGCCGTCGAGTTTTGTGGATTCTGAAGCCATAAAACTTTAAGAGACCTGAACCAACAAGTGAATCAGACCGACAACAATAGACAAAAATAATTAAATAAGTGAATCTGGTCGATTCTACGGGTCGGATCTGGTCATCTCATATCAAAAATTCTGAACCCGTATCCTACCCGTAGTTTGACGGGTTTATAAAGGGTTGGGTCGGATTTGACCCGACCATGGATCCAAACTGATCCAAATCCACTTGGATCTGTTCAGTTTAGTAGGTTCACCGGGTCGACCTGACCCAGTGAACACCCCTAATGTGAATGTTGGTGTCCACCAATGTATTATCTTACAAAAAAATTGTTATAAAATATTAAATATCATTTGTTATAATTTTTGTCTAATGCAAAATCTTAACATAGGCAACACCATTAGAGAGAAAAAGAAGAAGCTAAGGGAAGAAGGGTCCGATGCTATTAACTTTAAGGTTCAAGCAATTACTTTCTTAAGAAAGATCCTTTCATTGTACCAAGGTAGTCGGATAATAGTAGCATTCGATCATTATTTGGCCCTGCTTTAAAGGTTTTCACCTATGATCCAAATGATTCAACTATGAAAATTGCTGAGATACTTCCTTTCTCTTTACTATAATACACTGGTATATTGTTTAAATTGTGTTGCTAGCATTTTGCATGGCATGGATACGCAACATAACTTCTCCACACAATTATCCACTCTTAAAAATTTATTCATACATTAAATAAAGCTTGGTGTCTCACGTTGTTAAAACATGTTATTAATTTATTTTATTTTTAGAAAAGTAGACTTTTTACTTTCTCATGAGAACTTTTGAATCTTTATGTATGGTAATTTGAAATCATCAAGCTATTTGATTAATATGTCATTCCCAAAAAGTTTTAATATTTCATAAAGATCCTAGTTATTTTTCAAATTAAACATATAACTCCAACCACACACAACCATAATTGTTAACTACATAATATAGTTCATGTGGTGAAAAGCTAAGAACAGAAAGAGAAATGCCACAAGAATCCCACAGAAAAATAGGCATACAATTACGTGAATCTTCTATGTCCATGGCCTTCATAGAGAATTTTTACTAGTTTGTGTGAAAATTTTTTGCAGTATATAATTATTCCTAAAATGACATATATGTGAAGGAGCTAGGGAAACTGCCACAGAAAATAGAGAACTTACATATATAAATATTCAAACTATTCATGTAGTTGGTTCCGCGACAGTATGAATTGGATTATCAGTCTCCATTGCTATCTCCAACAATTCTCACTTGGAGACTTGATCAATACATGAACACTAGTGAAGAAAACTTATTGGCATGCACAACTCTAGAGGGTTCACCTTTCAACTAGAAATGGAGGCAAATAAAGGTCGTACAAAATCACAGTTTTTCTATTACCACCACCTTGATCAACATATCACCTGGATTTTCTAACCTACGAATCTTCTCAAAAATCAATGTTTCATCTTCACAAAGATCTATAATGAAGTGATACTTTTACATTACGTGCTTAGCAAGATGAATAACACTTAGAGGGTCGCTAAAGAAATTTTTTTTTTGCACCTTGTGTAGCTCTTCAAGAAAGCCCTTTAGCAAATCATCTCCTTGCATGTCTCTATCATAATTATAAACTCTGATTTAGTGGTAATGAGAGCAACAACCTTTTGCAATTGATACATCCAACTTATAGCAGTGCCACCTAAAGTATACATATAACCTATGATGCTTCTAGTAGTATCAATGCTACCACGTAAGCTTGCATCATCAAAATCTTTCAGATCCAAATTACTTTTATTGAAACAAAGTCCCATACATTTTATTCCTTGAGTACCGAAAGATCCATTTGACTATCCAAATTAGTTTATTAAATTAAAGTCTCATACATTTTGTTCCTTCTAAGTACCGAAAGATCCATTTGACTGCTTGCCAATGTTTATTTCCTGAATTTGCCATATATTTGGTGACAACACCCACCACATGAGCAGTGTGTGGTCTAGTGCTTATTATAGAATACATAAAGACTACCTACTGCTAATTCATAAGGAACCTTGTACATGTAGTTGCATTCCAAATTTGTCTTGGGTGATTGATTTTAGAAAGCTTGAAATGACTCGTCAAAGGTATTTTCACATGATTCGCATGTTGCATAGAGAATCTCTCAAGCACCTTTTCATTATATTCTTCTTGAGTAAATTTTAAAGTATCAACTTCTCTATCACGAAGAATCTCCATCCCAAGTAATTTCTTTGGAGCTCCAAAGTTTTTCATTTCAAACACACTTGATAGCTTTTCCTTCAACTTATTAATTACCTTCATATTTGAACCTGCGATGAGCATATAATCCACATACAAGAATAATATGATGTAAGAGTTATCAAAGTATTTCATATAGCAACAATGATCGAAAAAATATCTTGTAAAGTCATTGCTACACATGAAGTTTTCAATATTCTTGTACCACTGTCAAGAAGTTTGCTTCGGGTCATACAAGCACATGGTCAACCTACAAACTAGGTTTTCTTTATTAGGAACTTGAAAACCTTCTATTTGCTTCATATATATATCCTCCAAATATCCATGAAGGAATGCTATCTTTACATCTAACTGTTCAAGATGTAAGCTTTCAGCTGTAACTATACTTAACACTAATCTAGTAGTTGTTAGTTTCACAACTAAAACAAATATTTTAGTATAGTCTATGCTTTCCTTGTGTTCAAAATCTTTAACAACCAATCTTGTTTTGTACCTTTTGCTACCATCAACTTTCTATTTTATCTGATACAATACATGATATGCAATTCCCTTTCCTATAGACAATTTATTAAGCATCTAGGTTTTATGCTTGTTCAATGAGTTCATCTCCTCTTGCATTGCTAACTCTCACTTAATGGAATCTTATACCTCAAAGGCTTCCCAAAACATTCTAGCTCACTAGCATTTGTTAACAAAATAAAATTCAATAAAGGAGAATACCTAATTGGTGGTCTGGTCTCTCTAGTAGATCTCCTAACTGATGGTGGCATACATGGTCCTACTTGTAGTGATTTATGTTCAAAGTGTACAACATTTTATGACGTCCAACAAATAATCATTTGATATGCCCTAAAGTTCAACTTGAGTTTTGTTTATCTTTATATGCCCTAAAGTTCATCATTTGATATGCCCGAAAGTTCAACATTTTCCTACATTATCAGATTCTATAAAATATCTATCTTTATATAAAGTTTTTTCAACAAATACAATATTTCTTTCTCTGATAATTTTTCTCTTTTTATCATCCCAGAAATGATATCCAAATTCATTATAACCATTGATTTTGTGTGTCTAAGATTAGTTAGAATTATGTTCATATACATGTATTTGATGCGAAAAATGCTGAACACACAAATCAAAATGCTAGCAAGTGCACTAGTCGAACAAGTAATAAAGTGTAAGAGTAGAGTTGTCGATCCCACGAGGAATTATATAACTACCTAATCAGAAATCTGGGCTAATAAGAGATAACATTGATTTCAAGATTGGGTTTTAGAAAACTAATACTATAACTATAGGTAAATAATAATAATAATAATATATATAGGGATGATAACTAGGGGCTGGATAATACTCAATTCAAGATAGATACTCAGAATTTTACACAGCAATATGAATACCGGGCGTCCACTTCTCCTTGGACCGCCCATTCTCCTACCATTGGTTGTAGGGGTGTTGCCTTCAGTCGCCCATTCCTCATCATCGGGCGACCTTTTCAGTTAATCCTTTTACTCCGGTCATCCTTTCTTCATCTCTGGTCGACCGGTCATCCTTCTCCTCACCTCCATATTTATATTCTCCTCCTTTAATGTTGGTCGACCGCTTCATATGCTTAGGACAACCGCTGCACACATGTAGTTCTTCTGATATATTTTCCATGTGCACGGGTCGTCCATTCCTTCAGCTTTGGTCGACCTATCAACTCTGAACTTGAACACATCCTGTCACAGAAATCAGTTCAACAAGTTCATCAGTATAGACTAAGTTCCTTATAAATTTGTGATCATCAGTACACATGGCTTGGACCTTATACTGCCTTAATTCAGAAGTCGAGAAATAAATAAGGCAACCCGAGGTGTAAATGCAAGTGCACAAGACAAAATTCAACAAAATCCATTCAAATGGCACATGGTTGTGATAGCAGGATAGTTAAAACAAGATCAAAGTTACTTAACAAATAGCAGGATAGTAGGCGTGTGACAACAACAATTCAAGAGTGTGATATCGAAACATAGACAACAGGCAAGCAAAAGATCATGAGTGAGCAGACAAAGGATAGAAGTTCAAAAGCATGGTATGTATGATCATACCATGGCTCTCCGGACTTAACCCCAACTGTTCTCAGTGTTGAAGCCAAGCCGGGAGAGTTGTCGCTCATGTGGAGGATAGTTCAGCCCCGCAGCTGTCATCGTCTTGCTCTGGTTCCACATTTCATTTCCTTCAGCTTGCTCAACAGCTCCTTCTTGAGTTGGCAGCGCTCTTCTTTAAGATCCCTGTTCTGGAAGATGATAGTTTCTAGGAGTGAGGAGTGCTTACATTATTCTACAAGTAAATCAGTCAGCATGGTGATGAGGGATCCTCCGTCAATGGTGTCGGTTGATGATGTCTTCTTTGTGGTAACTGTATTGCTGTGAGAGGTGCTCTGCTCAGCTGTGAGAAGTGCTTTGTCCAATTCTTGCCTTTGTTGATATTAGTAAGCGTCGGGTAAGGCAGCACAATGGATTGTCATTCCCCTTGTACACTAGAACGTACTTCTCATTTTGTATTGTTATAATCTTCATGTTGAGTATCACAAATATGTCAATTTTGGTTGCTCCCCTGATCACACGCAGCTTTGCCAGGTCGGCTTTGCATCTCTCAGCTATAGTGGTGAACATGCCACCTATGACCATTGGTCTTTCTCGATTGTGGCCAAGCGAAAGATGTATTCCTGAAACATGTGCCTGACATTGACTCTCTTCCCGTTCAAGAATCCCCAGATCATATGCATTTCAGCTTTACGTACATTAGCTTCCGTGTTATACCTCCCAAACAGGGTGTTGGCCAAATCTTTCTGGAAGTATCTAACTATTGGGTTCTGGAAAGACGATGGCTTTGCCTGTCAAAGTACATATCGATTTTCTCCTATGGTCCATTTCCACACTTCGACGCCCTTATAGTTCATATGTTTCTTCTGCATAGTCTCGGTAGGAAATTCGAAAAGTGCACAAAACTCATCAAAACTCCAATAGAATTCATGGTTAAACAGATAGAAGTTCAGGCTAAGATCATCTTCGGCATTCATTATATCCAGAGAACTCAGAAATTCAATAGTAATGGATTCATAAGTAGGCTAGGAGTTCAGAAATAATCTATCGACACCCATTTTCTTCAGTTGCCTTGTCATGTCGTCAAGCAGGTCGAGTGTCTTAAGGGCTCTGATGTCCAGATATCTTGTGGCGAGAATATCCCTAGTGTTGAGCTTCTCGTGTAGCGAACGTTGTTGGTCATTGCATAACTCGATATGGGCTGGTAGTTTGAGTAGGTCGATGGGTGTGGTTGGTTTAGTAGGCTTTGCTGGTGCTTCCTCTAGGTTCAGCCTTCTTGTCAGTCTCCTCCTTTGCTTTTGTTGACTGCTCAGGTGTAACAACAAGATTTTCCTGTGGTTGCGGAGATGTGACAACACGGGCTTCTAGGGGTGGTACATCCTTTGGTGTTTCTTCTGTGGTATCAGGTTGTGATGGTACTGATTCCTCTGACTCGGGTGCTTCCTCTTATACTTGTTCTGCTAGTGATTGTTGGGTATCTTCCCTGGTGGGTTCTTCTTCCTCAGTCACCTCCTTTCTTTGCTTGCGTGGCTTCATGACCGAGGGCTGCAGATCAGTGTCTTCTTCTTCCTCCTCGACTTTTGGTGGGGGTAGTGGGCGCTTCTTCACCTTGGATTTTGTCGGTGCAACTTTCTTTTTGCATTTTGGGGAAACAACAGTGGTCGGCTTCGGTGCTTTCTTTAGAGCAGGGGCCTCAATAGGTTAATCGGCTTGGTTTGCAGCAGGCTTCTTCTTTCGTGCTTGTGCCTTTAGAGGTTGATGGTCGAACTAATCTTCAAATTTGTTGGTCGGCTCATGGATCGTTGCGGCTTTTTTTTTCTGACGCCTTCTTAGTCTTCTTTGCTGGTGGTTGCTCATTCTCCTTTCCTTTTTTCTTTGAGGATGTAGGAGTGGTTGTTGTTGTTTGAGTTTTTGTTGATGGTTGTGGTGGTGCGGCTTCTGGTGCTTCAGGAACTGGTGGAAGGATGTGACGCTTCTCCTGACTTAGGTCCTTTGTCACGGTTGTAGTGATTCTAGTCATCTTCTTGGCTATCAGCTTCCATTTCGTCGCTTGCATTTCTGGTGATGTGGATGGTTCGGCTGATGCTGGTTGAGACGTTGATGCTGGGACGTTGGAAGTTGAAGGTGTAGATGATGGTGGTGTCTTTGTGGTGGCCTTCGCATTCGTCATCCTATCTAGAGAAGCAGAAGGAGAAGGAGGAATGACCTTCAGTGGGCGTATCTTGAGAACAAGATATGACGCTGGCCCAGCTAACATCGGTGTTGTTGCGTGAGTTCTTGTGGTGGAAAGTCCGACAACAGATGAATCAGTGGCCGGAACTTCGGAGTCGACAAATAGTGGATCAGCAGCCATCGTGCTTTGCTTTCCCCTAGGTTTTGGCCTCCACATTTTCCCCTTCGCCTACCCTCTTGTTGCTACCCTAAGTAGTGGTGGAAGAAGGTGGGAATTGGTCAAAGGAGTAAGGTGGTGAATATGGAGAGTCGGTCATGGGAACATAGTGGGATGAGAGAGAATAAAGGTATTGGTTTGTCTCCTTAAGTGGTAAGGTGGTAATTTTTGTGATGTATTGATGGACGGGAAAATTGGAATCTCCCTCCTAGCATCAAGGCGGTTCTTGATTTGTACACAGCACTACAACTCTCGGATCACAACCTTGTTAAATCGGCATCCTGAATATTACACACAAACAAAGAACAAAGAATTTATTAAGTGTTAGTCTAGGTTTCCTCCTAGTGAGCATCATTGTTTAATGTCCTTGACTAGACATTTATATGCGTTCACAACGCTTCATCTGGTTCGAATATTATAGTTTCATTCTCAGTGCTTTTATCCCTAGTTGGTATGTCTTAAGTCGATCACCGTTCACCTTGAACATGTGCCCTTCTCCGAGATTAGTTCTATTGCTTCGTGATTGAATATCCTTTGAGCTGTATAAGGGCCGGTCCATCTTGACTTGAGTTTTCGGAGTAAAATTTTCAATCTTCAGTTGAAGAGAAAGACTTTTCCTCAAACTTGAATAGATTTCTTCATAATACGCTGATCATGCCAAGCCTTAGTTCTTTCCTTATAGATCTTAGCATTTTCATAGGCTTGAAGTTGTAATTCTTCTAATTTCGCCAGTTGTAAGTTGCAGTTATCTCCGGCCATCTTCATGTCTAGATTTACCTATGTCACAGTGCAGTATGTCTTGTATTCCATTTCAATAGGTAGATGACATGATTTTCCATATACTAGCCGGTATGGTGTGACTCCAAAAGTTGTCTTGAAGGCTATTCGGCATGCCCATAAAGCTTCATCTAGTGTCGACGACTAGTCTTTCCTTGACTTCGAGATGATATTCTCCTATATGGTCTTGATCTATTTTTTGGACTCTTCCACCTGGCCGCTTGTCTGTGGGTGATAGGCAATTGCTACCCTGTGATAATTCCCACATTTGCGGAGGATGTTTTTTAATTGTCTTTCGTGCGAAGTATATTCCTCCATCATTGATGACTGTCTTAGGAATTTCTAATCTTGGAAATATAATTTTCCCAAAAAGTTTTCGGACAAAAGTGGCGTCACAATGCATAGTCGGGATGGCTTCAATCCATTTCAACACATAGTCAACAGGTACAAGTATATCCTTGAATCTTCCAGGTGTTGAGAATGGTCTCATATAATCGATCCCCCAAAAGTCAAAGAGTTTGACTTCAAGGATTCCAGTTTGTGGCATCTCATTTCTTCTTGAGATATTTCCAGTACGCTGACAACGATCACACCTTCGCACATAGGCATTAACATCCTTGAATATAGTCGGTTAATAACACCTAGCTTGCAATATTTTTCTGGTTGTTCTCTGGATTCCACCAAGGTCTCCATATGCAGAGTTGTGACATTCCTCTATGATCCTGTAAGCTTCTAACTCTGGTACACATCTCATAAATTGTCCATCAGATCATCCCAATAGAAGTGTTTGAGTTTATTGAATAGCTTCTTCTTCCCTTGATTAGTCATCTCCGGTGAAATGTAACCTTTCCCGAAGGCTTGCGGATGTGCTAGGAAATTTGCTATGTCGGCATACCCGGGAGGCTTCGTGTTGAAAACTGCAAGGAGTGAGACATCGGGGAAGTTCTCATTAATTGGTATTGGAGTAATCTTCAAGGGGTTCGATCCGCCTCAGCAGATAATCTGCAACAAGGTTTTTTGCTCCCTTTTTATCTTTAATCTCCAAGTTGAATTTCTGCAACAACAAAACCCATCTTATTAGTTGAGGTTTGGTGTCCTTCTTATGTATTAGGTATTTCACGGTCGTGTGATGATGCAGAAAATGCCGACACAGGTAAATCGGATGCTAGCAAGTGCACTAGTCGAACAAGTAATAAAGTGAAAGAGTAGAGTTGTCGATCCCACGAGGAATTATATAACTACCTAATCAGATTTCTGGGCTAATAGAAAATAACATCGACTTCAGGATTGGGTGTTCAGGGAACTAATAATATATAAATATAAGTAATAATAGTAATAATATAGGGATGTTGACTACTGCCTGGACAATACTAACTCAAGATGAATACTTCAGAGTCTTACACATCAATCGAATATGAGATGAAAATCAATATTGAATGCTCAGATGGTTAGGCAAACCTAACTTATGAATTCCCTTAACGGGTAACTCAACTATCTTTTATCACACAATCTAGAAAATACCCTTTACAGGTCTATCCACAGGAAGATAATACAAGATACAGTAAGATATTTCCCTAGACTACTAAACCACCCTTAATGGGTTGACTTAATAGACCACAAACGAAAACGCTTTTAACGGGTCAGAATCGCATGATACGAATTGCAAAGATATTGACTATACTACACAGTTAATGATCAATTGTTCAAAATCACGCAAAACATGTTCATGAAGAATCAATTCAATGAAAAGTCTTGAAAGCTATATAAATTCTGCAGTAGCAATAATCTCAAAACATACAAACTAAACAGAAAATATTCACAATAAACTATCTCAGAAAAGAAAAGTTTCGTCCCAACAAAGTATGGAATAAGAGATACTCCTCTGGATGTTGAGAAGACGATGAACAACTCCTTAATAGATGATGTTCTTGACTCCACAGCAGCCCTTCGTAATAATCTTCGTTCTCTAGCTTCAAGGCACAAGTTGACGGCTCTTTCTTCTCTTCTATCTTCTTCTTATCTTAGCCTTTTTGACCTGGCATCCCCCTCATCAGGTTGAAGATGAGATCCCCTTATACCTAGGGATTCTTTAGGGTTGGATGATAATGATGTGTGAACCCTTGGATCAAATTTTCTTCTTGATCAACAGTTATGATGAGAGTCCATTAAAACTTATCCAAATCCTCAAAAATATGATAAAGTTCAATCTTTAAAGTCTTCAATCAAATCCCAAACTTCTTGGCCATCAAATCATCTCAGAATCTCGAAAATATCAAATTGTGTACCTTCACCATAGCTAGTGACAAGCTATCACAGCCCGTAAGTATAGGTAGTTTCATTGTTCCTTGAATTGTAACGGTCTGTGATCATATGTCACGGCCCGTAACTCAGAGTTGGGTAGCTTGGCATCTTGAATTTTGTTTCTCCCACGGCTCGTAATATGTAATCATGGCCCCTAAGGATTCTGGACTTGTAATTCGCTGCTTTTGTCAATGTCGTGATATCAAGTGACACTCCATCATCATATTAGCCTTCACGGCTCGTAACATGGTGTAATAGCTCGTGATGGTCTAGACTTGTAACTGCAGCGCTTCGGCAAGTGGTCGTGATACGTGCGACACGGTCGTGATATACACCATAATGGCCTGTAATAGTCTATTACGGCCCATAACCATTGAATTGAAGTTTGCACTGCTATGGCACCGGTCGTGATATGATCTTTACAACTTGTTTTGGACTTTGTTGCAGCTAGTATTGAGTCATCACGGCCCGTAACATGCTTTCATGGCCCATGATGGATTCTGAGAATTGGTTTCTCCTTCGTGAGCACGTCCTTTTGCGATATTCAAATGATTTTGATCCTTCTTCCACCTTTTCATGTGATTTCCTACAAAAGAACACCAAATAGAGGTAGATTTTGGTCTTGGACAAATATAAATAAATAAAAGTAGAAATTGAAGCATGCTATGTGAAAATGACTCAGAATAATACCTAATGCAAACCCTAAAATATGTTGTAAAATACATGCATCACGTGATCCGTGTAAATGACTACTTTTCATCCCACCAAATAATGCCTGAACTTATCGATTGCGTAGATTACTACCAACATCTCCTTCTTAGTTGTGGTGTAATTCTGCTGTGTAGGATCCAAAATTTTACTTGCATAGTAGATGATAGTGTTGTCTTTATCTCTCTTTTGTCCAAGCACAGCTCCTATAGCATGATCGCTGACGTCACAAGGCTCCCTACAAATCTCCTTTCTTGTACTGAGGACAAGGAGAACAACCTCTTACAGGTAATCTCTCAAGCTCTCTCGAATCCCTTCACAAAGGGGAACTAAGGCTCTCGTTCTAGCACTCAAATTCAAATGGCCAAAGTTAGCCTCTCAAGACTCTTGAGATTACATTTATACTCTGCACTACACGACCAACTCTCTCTCTCAGAAAACTAGCCGTTAATGCAAGTACAGTACCTTCACCTACTTCTCCGATCGAC
>LTAE01013275.1:0-12806 GCA_001647135.1 Pontederia paniculata
ATATATATATATATATATATATATATATATTTATGATTTTAACTATTGTACATTCACATCTAAAAATAAATGAGGATGAAGTGAGACATTTGCATCATCTCAGTGATTCAGTCTCATTCTTTTTGAAAAGGAAGAGAGCATTTGGGGGCTTCAAATGAAATACTAATTAACAAAATTTTAAAAGATTTATAAATCGAAGTGTGCAATTTGCATCATTTCTGTATGCATCCTCTTTAATGTAGAAGAGAACATGTAGATATGCATTAAATGCTTCAAATGAAGTCCTAAATAACAAAGGTTTCTAAAAAAATAATAAATTGAAGTATGCAGTATGCATCATTTCTTTATGTGCCCTTAATATAAAAGAGAACATATAGATATACAAACATAATATTAAAAAAAATTAAAAAATATTTTAAACATGTAATAATAAATCAAATCATTCTCAAACTTTTTGAGATGGAACTAGGGGCTTCAAAACGAAGTCCTAAATAACAAAAAAATTTAAAAATTAATAAATCGAAGTGTGCAATTGGCACCATTTCTTTATGCATCCTCTTTAACATAGAAGAGATTCATCACTTATGAGAAAATTGTCTCCTCTACTTTGGATCTTGCAAATAATAAACGCAATAAATATGTGATGATAGTAGTGATGCAGATATTCGTGGCATGATGACTTGCACTTCATAGGGTCTAGCTGTGTCAATTTAGTTTTGAATCAAGTTGTCAAACTTTTATTAGTTATATATTTTCTTCATTGAGACATGTAGCATAATATTTTTATTTGTCTAGGCTATTTAATAGAATTTTTATTTAAAAGTTATTATTTTCGCATGATGTGTCCATATTATTGACTAATCTTTTGGTTAAAGTAACAAAAAATAATGTCATAGTGTTACTAGAAAAGCATTCTATCTCGTGGTGAAGTGTGAAATTGGGAGCATTACACAAATATCTACAAAAAAGTTGACTCAATTTAACATCTTATGATCTATAAAAAAATTATTAAATTGGATTATATTCATTCTTAATCAACAAATGCTAATAAGAAATTGGATTAATCATAGCAATTTTTTCGGATAGTCAAGAGAGAGAGAGGAGTATGGGCTGTAGCCATATTGTAAAACCTGACTCATCCCGACCGGTTGGATCTATCGGACCGGTGTTTGAGATCTAAAATAGTCCATAGGTTATTTCAAATCCGGACTGACAATTGGATCACTTTGATTTGGACAAAATCTAAGTTGAACCGCTCAACCCGATGAGTTTGATCAATTTGATTAAAAAAATATTTTTTTCTAATAATAATAATAATAATAATAATAATAATAATAATAATAATAATAATAATAATAATAATAATAATAATAATAATAATAATAGAAGTCTAATTTAATTCTTAAATTTTAAAAGAACTAAATAATTTAGATTATCATAAAAGTAAGATTTGAAATGATCACGAGTTTATTGATGCGTTAAATAAAAAAAATTAGTGAATTAAGTAAGCATATTAATATTTAATAATTATTTTATTATTTATTATTTATCAGTAAGTATTATTACAAACTTTGAATTGTGAATTAGAATTAAAAAAATATATTATTATAATTAATAATACGTACTATCATATATTTATATTTTATATTAATTTATTATTATTTAATTTGATTATTTAGTTTAATTAGTTCGATCGAACTCATCGAATTATCCGACCTCCGAATCGGATTTTACAACATTGGGTCCTTTCTGTGGCTGTGTCACTCGAGTTCACCAAGAGGCAGAGAGAGGTGAGACGAGTATGGGTTGTAGCCTCTCTCTTGCTGTCTCACTCGAACTCACCATCGCCAGCTCACATAACAAGACTCCGATATTTCTCTCTCCTCTCCGATGCCACTCACATTTCAGCCAGCCAAAAAGGGTCCATTTTTTTTTGCCATTACTTTTACCAACAACTCTATCAAATGAATTAACTATAAACAATAGTAATACTTATTATTAATCTCTCCTCTGCTTAATATTTCTTCATCCGCTAAATGGTTGTTGACAGTTGACTTCTAATCAGATCCTCTGCTTAATCTTCCTTTCAACATTCCTCAAACACTTCGTTAATTTTTAATCATGTTGTTTTTGTTTAATCCATTTTATTTGTAGTGCACACAGAGGAGGAGGAAGACTGGAAGAGGTAGAAGACGACGACCGAAATAATACCTGTTTACTTTTGCTCGTTGTTAGAGCGTCGCTTTCTGTCTTTACCCATCTCTTTCTGCCTTTTTTAGTTGCGTCCAGCTACAAAGAGTAGTACAAGGCAGTATTCGGTGGTGCTCATCTCTCGCTGCGTCTCTCCGTAACGTGGGGTGTCGGCGGCTGGAGGTGGTGCAAGAAAGGAGGCATCTTGCTCCCTGAATTGAGAGATTTCTGGAGAAATTTGCTGTTAAAGGTGCCATCTTTTTCCTGTTATTCCTGCGATTGTTCCTAATTTGGTTGTTTATGGTAATCCGTTCGTTGTTTTGATTGAGTTGCCCTTTGCTTTGGGTCATCTCCATCGTGGGAGCCTGATTGCAGATAATTTGGTCGTCTTGTGTGTTTGGAAATTTATGTGGATGTCTTGTGGATTTGGCAGGACTGTGCGTTGCACTGCAATGACATCTGGTTGAGATTTTTACGGTCATTCGTTCTGTGGAACTCGGATCAAAACTAACTCTTTTGCCACCTGATTACACCATGGAGGTCGACGGGGTAATTGGAGTAAGCATCTGCTTGTTTGCTTGTAATTTATAACTTTTCCTTCAGTTCAAATTTAAACAATGTTGTAGCTTAATTGTGATAAAATTTCTAACTTTGTCCTTAAGACGATCCTCAGTTTCCTGTTTAAATTGTTGGAACTGCGTTAACACTTGATTGGTTTTTGCTGGATGAAGAAACCCATAAAACACAATGTCGGTCAGGTCTGCCAGATATGCGGCGATGCCATTGAGAAGACGGTAGATGAGGATCTATTTGTCGCCTGTGATGTTTGTGGATTTCCAGTCTGCAGGCCCTGCTATGAATATGAACGGAAGGACGGGAACCAGTCATGCCCCCAGTGCAAGACCAAATACAAGAGGCTCAAAGGTGAAGCACTTAATAATTCATTCATAGTAATATAATTATGGATCCCATTGCTTGTCAGATCCCAATTTGATCATATCATAGTAATTTTCATTGGTGAAAATTTTGTTTAGGAAGCCCACCAGTTCATGGGGAGGAAGGGGATGACGGGGATGCATATGATATCAGTGAATTCAACAATTCAACAAGCAATCAAGACCATAAGCCAAAGGCTGCTGAGCGCTTGCTGGGCTGGCATTCATTCGGTAGAGGTGATGTTGGTCCTCCAAAATATGACAGTGGAGAAATCCCTCGAAATCACATTCCTCTGATAACTCACAGCCGGGGGGTATGAATTCATTTGATAAGATTTTTCTTTGTATATCTCTAATTGAGTAATCTTTATTCGATGAAAGATCAGAGGCTAACTCTTTATTTTTGCAGCTTTCTGGAGAACTGCCAGGTGCATCCCCTGATCATATGATGTCTCCTGGCGGGGGAGGTGGAAAAAGAATCCATCCACTTCCTTATCAATCACGTATGTATGAAACCCATTTGAACAAAAGGAATTGTTAGCCTTTGTGCATTTTACCCAATGAGTAAATGTGTGTTACTGTTTGATTGGAACAGCTAACACATCAAGGGATTTTTCTGGTGGCCTTGGAAATGTTGCATGGAAAGAGAGAGTTGATGGATGGAAGATGAAACAGGAGAAGAATGCAGGACCCATGACTAATGGTACTAGTCATCCCCCATCTGAAGGCCGTGGTGGAGGTGACATTGATGCAACTACAGATTACAATATGGATGATGCTTTACTGTGAGTTCCACCATAAAAAGATTATAGTTGTCTTTAACTCTCTTCTAACAAAATGATCTCAGCTATATTGCATAAGTATCCAAATATGTTGATTCTGTTGAAGTCTTATCCCCGTGTCTGAATTCTGTTTACCTTTTCACAGTCCTCTCATTTGGTTTGTTTTTGAACCAACCTTTTGATGACCATTTTTTTTTTTGCTTCCACATTATAGTTCTTCTGTTGTACCTGAGTTTGGCATGGTCATTGCATAACATTCTTCTAACTGTTTACTACTATTTTTGTTAACTTGACAAGGGACTTTTTGTCTTAAAATAAAACACTTATAGACCTTGAACTTATATGAAAGAGGTAGCTTTCTGCACAAAAGGAGGTTAGGAAGATTATTTTGCATATAGGAAAAATCACAACTTGAAATGCAATGAGAATTATGTCTAAATTTAAACACATCTTATACACTTACAAGATCTTCACGGCCTCTGTTTTTTCTATTCACTTCAAAGGGAAATTTTCCGCTCTTCCTAAAAAAGGATTTTCTTCCTATACATCAAGCATTTTCAGGAATTCTTCTATTTGGTGGTTATATATGCATACAAGTGCTTGATGTCTTAAAATCTTTCACTCATTACATTGTCATTTTGACTTAAGCATCTGATAATGCAGAAATGATGAAGCTCGACAGCCCCTCTCTAGAAAAGTTCCAATTCCATCTTCAAGGATAAACCCATACAGGATGGTCATCATTTTACGTCTTGTTATTTTATGCATTTTCCTCCATTATCGTATCACCAATCCAGTACGCAATGCTGTTGTTTTGTGGTTATTATCTGTTATATGTGAGATATGGTTTGCCATATCCTGGATTCTGGATCAATTCCCAAAGTGGTTCCCAGTTAATCGTGAGACTTATCTTGACAGATTGGCAATAAGGTAATACTTTCCGGATTTATGTATATCAAATAGAGCATCCATTCTCCTAAACTTATTTGATAATAAATTTTGCTGTGTTGATGTTTTTTGGAAATACAGGTATGACAGGGATGGAGAACCATCTGAACTTGCTGCTGTTGATATTTTTGTCAGTACTGTGGATCCTTTGAAAGAACCTCCACTTGTGACTGCCAATACTGTACTCTCAATTCTTGCTGTGGATTATCCTGTTGACAAGGTATCTTGCTATGTTTCTGATGATGGAGCTGCTATGTTGACATTTGAAGCTCTTGCAGAGACTTCAGAATTTGCAAGAAAATGGGTTCCTTTCTGCAAGAAATATAATATTGAACCCCGAGCGCCTGAATGGTATTTCTCACAAAAGATTGATTACCTTAAAGATAAGGTCCAGCCTTCATTTGTCAAAGATCGCAGGGCTATGAAGGTACTAGACTTGTGTTCTTTTGAAATTAGCTGGAAATTTATGTTCAAGCTGTTTTCTCCACTGACATTTATTCTGTAGAGAGAATATGAAGAATTTAAAGTCCGTGTAAACGGTCTTGTTGCAAAGGCACAGAAGGTTCCTGAAGAGGGATGGATTATGCAAGATGGCACTCCATGGCCAGGGAATAACACCAGAGATCATCCTGGAATGATTCAGGTTGGCGTAATTGTATATTTAAGAGTAGCCATGCATTGGTTTTCCTCTCGAGTGTCTAATTGTTGGATAGTAACTAGGAGAATATAACAGAGAAACATTCAGATTATCAAGAACTAAATTATCTCTAACACGAATAGCACATGTTTTACACAATAATATAAACTTTTAGCCATATAGGTCACTTGATCTTATACAATCTTTTTATTCACATTCTGTTATTCACTTATTATTTTCTCTACATGTTCCAGGTTTTCCTCGGCCATAGTGGTGGACTTGACACTGAAGGCAATGAGCTACCACGGTTAGTTTATGTATCTCGTGAAAAGCGTCCAGGCTTCCAACATCACAAAAAGGCTGGTGCTATGAATGCACTTGTAAGTATTTCATTATTTCATTACAGGTGCATGATGTAGCTGATGCTAACATCCTTATACGTTAATGCATATACAGTCTGCTCTAATTAGTTTATATCTCCTTCTCAGGTACGTGTCTCAGCAGTCCTTACCAATGGACCCTTCATGCTAAATCTTGATTGTGATCACTATATAAACAACAGCAAGGCACTGAGAGAGGCAATGTGCTTCCTTATGGATCCAAATCTGGGAAAGTCAGTATGCTATGTTCAATTTCCACAAAGGTTTGATGGTATTGATAAGAACGATCGTTATGCCAACCGCAATACTGTGTTTTTTGATGTAAGTAGAACCGTACTAAGTTTTTTTTTAGTTTGTTGCAAGAGGGTTGTGTTCATTTGGACATTTATTCGCTGCATGTTTTTGAGTTTGTCTGCTAGATGTGGGTTTGAGAAATTATAACAAATATATATTGATACATGGCATTGGTTGCTACTTAAGTATGTTCTGAATTAAATTTCTTGAAAGATAGAGCAAGTACTCACTGTTCCTATGTTTGTAAGTCAGATCAAATAGTTGTAGATGGATAAGTCTTTCCCTTGGATATATTTTAAATATTAAAAAGCTAGATTTATCTCTGTGGCTTCAACATGATATCATTTGAAACTGAAAGTCCTGACTGCATGTTGCTTTCCTAAAGGCATTGCCTTTCTGAAATTTAGGGCCATTGTACCTTGGTAAATCATAGATGACAGATTTGACAAAAAAATAATGGGTATGTTGTTTTTTTTTCATAGGGTTACAGTAAGTATACTTTTAGTGGGAAGTTGTAAGGATACTCATGTTATTGGTTACAAGTATTAGACGCTTGTTGAATAATTGTCACTTTTTTTATTAGAGTACCATCATCATTGCATTGATTTCACTTATTTATGGATTTGGATGTTATTGCCTTATTGGTCAATATTTTTCTCTTCATTGCTTTTCAGAAGTCATCGAGTCAATGATTCTGAAACAGCTCTTTTTTTTATTTTATTATCTTTTACTTTATCATATTAAAATATAATTGTTAACATAAAACATGTAATCGTATGGAGATTATCTTTAACTCTCTGACCTGGTTTTGTTTGTCTTTTTTACTAGATCAACTTGAGAGGTCTTGATGGTATCCAAGGTCCTGTGTATGTGGGAACTGGATGTGTCTTCAATCGGACAGCTCTTTATGGATACGAACCTCCTATAAAGAATAAGCATAAAAAGAAGGGTTTCTTTTCTTCACTGTGTGGTGGCTCTCGGAAAAAGAGTTCAAAATCAGACAAGAATTCAAATAAAAAGAAGTCAAGCAAGCATATTGATAATACTGTACCAATATTTAATCTCGAAGACATAGAAGAGGGTGTTGAAGGTAATGAATTACAATTTACCTGATTTGACAAGTTGATAATATATATTTTTTCATTAAAAATAAGTTGGTAAATATTTTTTCAATTGGAAACAAGTTGATAAATGCTATTCTTATCTTTGTGCCACAATGATGGACGCTTTCTACATGGTGGTTGTATACAATGTACCCGGATCCTGTTTAATGAATTATAATAATTGATTCTTATGCTAATTAATTTTCAGTTGAATTAGATATGAATCCACAAATTTATATGTCAAGATTAACTCATTCTGCTTGGTTTCAGCCTTTTGCTTGTAAGGCAATGTCTTTTGTGCTGTATTTTATAGCTGTGTTATATTTCAAGCTTAACTCACTTTTGATTGGCTTCAGCCTTTTGCCTGTAGGTAATGTCTTTTGTTCTGTATTTTATAGCTGTGTTATGAAGCACAGATTAATTTATGTGAATAAAAACTTAACTCTTATAAAATAAATAAATACTAATTTTAAAAGTTCATCTGTATGCTGTTCTGTTAGTCATAGATAGAATACTACATGATTGTTCTAAACTGGCTTATCTTATCCCTCATTTGCCATGTTGCTTGGAATTTATAGGTACTGGATTTGATGATGAAAAATCACTTCTAATGTCGCAAATGAGCTTGGAGAAAAGGTTTGGCCAATCCACAGTGTTTGTTGCATCTACACTGATGGAAAATGGCGGTGTTCCTCAGTCAGCAACACCAGAGTCTCTTCTTAAAGAAGCTATTCATGTGATCAGTTGTGGCTATGAAGATAAGACAGATTGGGGAAATGAGGTATGAAAGACGGGGGAGAGTTACTTTTAACTATTGTCCAATTTTAATTTCCAACTTTGACACTAAACTATTTCTTTGAACAATAATACTTAATCAGTTTACACTATGTTTTCATAGCTATTGTTTAGATTAAGATATCACTTGTTTCATTTAAGAAAAATCTGCAGAAAACATTTTCTAGGTGGGAAAATAATTTGTCTTCCAGTGTCTAGACGTGCATAAAAAAATATATTGGAAAATGTTTTCCATTGTTTAGAATGCATTTACTGATAAAGAAAAAGAAAAACAAAGAGAAGGGGGGAGAGCTGGCCCTCCCTCTCCATACTCTGATCATGGAAAGAGTGGGGGATGGATTTCTCATGAGGCTAGTCCATCCAGAATGAAGTATTTCATTCTAATGTCTGAACAATTCATTTGATTGTTTTCTGTTCGTAATTTGACCATTGATTGAACCCCTTTTGATTCCCAAACATTTTAAGAAGGGAAGACAACTTTCCCCAAACAAATACACCCTAAACAGCAATCAAACAAGTAATGACTTATTTTAAATTATTGAAATTCAACCATTTTTCATTTGTTACAGGACTTATGGCATCTCAAAGTAAATTCCAAATCATGATTGCTTTTTTTTCTATTCTATTCTTGCTAATTATATTAAGCATCAAGCTCCATATTGACAACATTAGCTTTTCATTTTTTTTGCTTCTGATCGTCAAATTCCATTATCTTAGCCATTTGAGCAAAATTTTCTTGTTGGTTTGAAACCCTGATGTAACGTGCTACTTGAGGAGATTCTCATTCTAAATTTCTTGCTTATGTGTATCATTGCAGTTTTCTTCACATGTGACTTCTAATAGGTTATTTTCACATGGAAGAACTTAATAACTGCAAATACCTAACAAGATTATCTCTAGGTTATAAAACAATTGGGCATTATTCTGTATATGTTGAAACATTGATCATTGTCTTATTTTGCTGCAGATCGGATGGATTTATGGTTCTGTTACAGAGGATATTCTCACTGGTTTCAAGATGCATGCACGTGGTTGGAAATCAATCTATTGCATGCCGCAGCGCCCAGCTTTTAAGGGGTCTGCTCCTATCAACCTTTCAGATCGTCTGAACCAAGTGCTTCGGTGGGCTCTGGGATCTGTTGAGATTCTTTTCAGTCGCCATTGCCCAATATGGTATGGCTATGGGGGACGATTGAAGTTCCTGGAGAGGTTTGCATATATCAACACAACAATTTACCCCCTTACTTCACTTCCTCTCCTTTTGTACTGCACTTTGCCTGCTGTTTGTCTGCTCACTGGAAAGTTCATTATCCCTCAGGTATGTTGTTAGCCTTACACATTAGAACCTCTCGTTCTGGCCTATTATTGTCTATCTAATGATATTTCATGGAAGTGACGAACAATGAGGGAGTGCATCCACTCAAGATTTACCTTTAATAGCAAACTTATAATGAACATGTCTGTGACACATATATGATCATCCAATACACAGTAGCTACAATCTCCACCTATGGAAACTAATGTGTGGACCTTGATAGAATAGTCAGATTATGCATGATATTGAAAAAGCTCCACCTACATTGAAACTAGTGTTATTGAAAAAGCTCTAAAACAGTAGAAATAATATAATATTATGCAAGAATTTTCAATCTGATATGGATGTCAACATGAAGTCAATTGTGCGAGTGTTAGTTCTAACTCAAGTGCCTGCTCGAATTTAACTGCAGATTAGTAACATAGCAAGTATTTGGTTCATCTCCCTCTTCCTTTCCATCTTTGCCACTGGCATTTTGGAGATGAGGTGGAGTGGTGTCGGAATAGATGAGTGGTGGAGGAATGAACAATTTTGGGTCATTGGTGGTGTCTCTGCACATCTCTTTGCTGTCTGCCAAGGTCTCCTCAAGGTTCTCGCCGGTATTGACACCAACTTCACGGTTACTTCGAAGGCTTCGGATGAGGATGGCGACTTTGCTGAACTCTACATGTTCAAGTGGACCACGCTTTTGATACCACCAACGACTCTTCTCATAATAAATCTGGTTGGTGTTGTTGCCGGCATCTCTTACGCCATTAACAGCGGCTACCAGTCTTGGGGACCGCTCTTTGGGAAACTCTTCTTTGCCTTCTGGGTGATCGTCCACCTCTATCCATTCCTAAAGGGTCTCATGGGGCGGCAGAACCGTACTCCCACTATTGTGGTTGTGTGGTCAATTCTCCTCGCTTCAATTTTCTCCTTGCTCTGGGTTCGTATTGATCCATTCACCACACGAGTTACTGGCCCGGATGTTCAACAATGTGGTATCAATTGTTAAGAGACATAAAGAGAAATGAACTGTATGTGTAGTGTATAGAATTCTCTTTCTTCTTTTATTTTCTTTTGGTGGAACAGAAACTTGTGCAGCTTTTGGGACTCGTTGTATTTTGTTATACATCCACATCCACTTGATGTAGAATAAATAAGCGCAAGGTCTTTCCAATCATTTTATACTATAATTTTTATGTGATGTAACGAAGATTAGATTATACTCGAGGCAAATGCACATGGAAGCACCCCCAAGAGTTGCTTGAAAAATTTGCACTCGAAGTGTGGAGCTCCAGTGACTACGGTGGTCATGAGGGCCCTTGGCAACTCACGGGAAAATCAAACATTGTTGTCTGCACTTTTTTGGGTCTAAGGGTAGAACCAATCCGGTGATCGGACGGGTGAAGCGAAGATAAATCGTGACTAAAGTGATATCTCTGATAATCGAATCCGGAATTATTAGCATCCATCCTCTTAAGGCACAACCCCGCTAATCAGATGTGCCAACCACCCTTGATTATATATGTTACCAAGTCATCTTCACCTTCATAGTTTTTAAAACCCACTTGAACAAAGTTTGACACGCCCAAGCCCAAACAGACCCCAAATGGGTAAAATGCGACTCCATGAAATACAAAAGATTCGGACCTATGACACGTAGCTTCAGCATTGCTCGGTTTGATTTTAAAGTGTCGTCTGAGAGGATTATTTGTGGTAGCGAGACCAGAGAAATTTTCTAAAATAAGGAGTTGGAATGAGAGAAGGGGTAAGTGGCAAATGCGATTATTTGAACAATGACCTATTCTCACTTATAGAATATAAATATAATAATAATGTTCTAATGGAAGAGTATTTTTTTCCTAGCGAAAGATGAACGATCGACTTCTCCAAAAACACTTTGATAAGTATGCTTTGACTCATAACTGAAAATCAAATCAGGATGATGTGGAACACAGATCCACAGCTTAAATGCTAAAAAAAATAGGAAAACAAACTCGACGAAAAGAGCAACAAAGAGTGGGAGCCTCCATGCATGCAACTACCTCTGATTGGTTGCATGCCATGTAACTTCTGACAGCTCCATTCTGCACGAAGAGGCAGTCACTGCTGTCCCCTTTATAGCCACTTGGCTAAGGGAGGGCGCCCACAAATGGAAGCCCTCATATAGGATGACAACAGGGCACCGGCAACAAGAGTGTTGCATTTCTTATGGGATGCAACCCGTCTAGGATTAGTGGCCCAACAATCTTCCATGGCGAGCCAAAACCAGTGTTGCATTTCATTATCATCCATGTATGTAGCAAATTAGCCATGCGATTCACGAGTATAATTGAAGTCTCTATGAGAGCTTTGATTGTTACCAATTAAAGATGCACAATCGTCTAACCATCTCATAGTATAGTATGTATCATTGATCCATTAGGATTTCATAATTACTATATAAAAAATGTGACTAAAAACTATGACATACACAATTCGTTCTTAAATATTATGTGAGCTAGACTCATGACTTACATAATTGCTCAAAACATACGTATGTTATGTCAATATCTTGCGAGTCAAGCTTATGACTTGTATAGTTGCTTAAGCATCACGTACCCAATCTTGCTGCTAAGTTCAAACACTCCGTGCTTGACTTTGTCATAAATCAATTTTGTACAAATTATTGGTCAATCACATACAAAATTCTCAAGCTGGTCATGACAGTTCTTTTCTTTACCCATATGTTCCATAATTATTTATTGGTTGCTTTCCTAAACATGAATGACGGGCTACTCATTTTTTATCTTGGAGTATCATGCTAAAGTAGCAACACCAAAACATCATCCAACCTAGTCAAAAGTCTAAGGATACACGTTTAGACTCATAAATCTATAGAGACTGACACCATGACGAAGTTAAATGTCAATTCGTCATATCTTAAGGTTGACTTAGTATACTTGATGATGACAGAAAAAGATATACTTAATTAGGTTGACCCCGTTTCCGAAAAGCTTACCCCAATAACCACTTTCGTAAATAATTTGTGTCGATTTATTTTCATTTTCTATTTTTTGAATATTCGACATCATCATTATTGAATTTTGGAAATTTAAGAAGGTTTTGACCAGATTTCATGATTTTAGTTGTTTGAGCATTTGAATTTCGAATTCTTTCCTTTTTCGCTGCAGCTGGAGGGTCAGGATAACTGTCATAACAGCCCAGGATAACTGCCATAACAGTCCAAGATAACTTTCATAACAACCCAGACCTTACCTGATATAATCACCTAGATATTACTTGTTATAACAGCCCTGACCGAGATCTTTTCTACCATAACAGCTCAGGTGAAGATTTTATTTGCAATAACAGCCAGAATCTTACCTGCCAAAACAACCTGGGCCGAGATTTGGGGTGTCAGATTTGAAAGTCTATCTGTCAGCCTGGAGCATGACTGGTG
>LTAE01013276.1:0-12804 GCA_001647135.1 Pontederia paniculata
CAATCCTTTTTCCTCCTCGAAAATTTTCTTATTTTCCTTGTGCAAAATGATTTGTTGGAAATAGCCTTCTTCAAATGTTTTATAGAAAGATGCACTTTCTACACTCATCCTAATCCTAGGATTTATATAAGATTATGAAAATAAATTTACTATTTTATTCCTTTCTAACTTTAGGCTTCTCCTATTTTTAGTATCTAATCTTCTAAGATTTTACCTTGTACAAATCTCAAGGTGAAAATTTTCAATTTTCTCCGGATCAACGTTTCAATTATTCGGGAACCCCGAAATAGTCAAATGTTCTAAAATCTCTCTTTATCACTTACTTTTCTTTATATTTTTGTCTCTCTCGCTCTCCAAAGTATTTTATGATTATTTTAGACCTCGGAGATTTTCAGATTCAACTCAATCTGAATTCTATTTTTCAGAAACACACAACAAACCAAGGTCTTACTGTTCATATATATTGTTCGGTACACGAGAATACAAATTAAGTTTGGTACATATGCTGCACATGTCTAAGAGTACTGCATGGGATATTAATTGTTTATAGACTTATAGTGCAAATGTGAAGTAACATCCAAAAACAATAATATATGATTCGGAACTCCCAACGGATGGGATCTCCAACTCCAAAAAGGGGTTCTACAGATATGCACTTTCGAATCCATCGGAGTCCCACTCCCGTGGCGCCTCTCTCCAGCAATATGTGCCAGGAATAGCATCCCTATGATGACAACCTGCCCACATCTAGTTCACGTCGTTGTTGCTCTGTCCATTGGCGCACGTGACCTGTTCACCTTAAATCTGCAAGCTCGTCGACATCGTCATGGATGACTCGCCGTAGATGTTCTCCGGAGTGTCAGCGCTACTCTGTTGATCGCGTGGATGCAAGATGGCGATGACCATATTGGTCATACTCCACGTCTCTCACTTGACAGATGTGGTCATGCATCTTCGTTATTTTCATTGTTCATGAGATGTGAATGCAGAGATAATACTTTTGCTGCCTTTATAGTATTAATTGGGGATGATATACTGAAATTATTTTTTTCATGAATCTTCAGGCTTAGTTAGTTATTGTTAAATCTCATCAAACCAACATGTTTGATGAATATACCAACTAAAATTCTCTTTGTAAGAGAATCAACTAGCACTTATAGGACCCTGTCACTTCTTTCTTTTACAATGTGATATGAATATAGTGGTAAATTATTTTCATATATTTGTCTTTTGAACTATTGGCTCCACTATCGATTAAACGTATCACAACTTGATTATCAAAGTACATCTAGAGTGGTCCTTTATCAAACAAAGCCCTAGTTCTAAAAGATAATGTCTGAGTCAAACTCCATGGGTAGTTGTTATACTTCAAGCAATATACTCAGTCTCCTATGTATGTCTAAACACACATCGATCCTTTGAACAAATCAAGTTTTAGTTCTAAAATAAAACGTCTAAGCCAAACTCCATGGGTGACGATTATACTTTAAGTAATGTACTCAGCCATGGTTGTCAAGATTGCAATCTTGATCGTAAGATCGCATGATTATCAAAGTATATCTAGAGGGGTCCTTTATCAAATCAAGCCCTAGTTCTAAAAGATAATGTCTGAGCCAAACTCCATGGATGACTATTATACTTCAAGCAATATACTTAGTCTCCTATGTATGTCTAACCACACACCGGTCCTTTGATCAAACCAAGCTTTAGTTCTAAAAAGAAATGTTTGAGCCAAACTCCATGGGTGACTATTATACTATAAGTAATGTACTAAGCCATGGTTGTCAAGATTACGACCTACCAAAGATTGTCGATCTCGATCTTAATTAAAGGAATGAAGATCAAGATCGTAGGATTGGTAAGATTGTAAGATCCTACCCATCTACTATAGTAGTTTATTTTTTTCTTTTCTTTTTCATACTTTATTTTAAAAATAAATGTTATAATGATAATATTTACATTGTATTATTAAAAATTTATTTTGAAGGCATAAAAAAGTGGAAAAATAATAAATGATAAAATTATTTAAAGAATACTAAAAAGAGATTGGATATATGTATATTTTTAATAGGAATATATACTTTGTGAAATATAAATTATAGTCATAAATATATTACATTAGATTTAAAGAACTTTATTTTTAAGCATATAAAGTTTTAAAGTGATATAGATTAATAACCAATGTAAAAAAAATTTAACATATATTTAAAAAATCATTGTATATATGTATATTTTAATACATTTATTTTAAAAATATTTTTCATTTATAGGTAAGATCTTATGATTCTCGAGCCGATCTAACGATCTTCGATCTTATCACCTGCTTTCGATTCTAGGTAAGATCTCGATCTTGGCAACCTTGTAATTAGTCTCCTGTGTGTCTAACCATTCACCCTTGTTTCATGTTATTTCAAGAAATGGTTATTCCACCCAATATGAATGAATGACCTGATGTGGATTTTCGATCATTTATATTCTCGCTGAAATTCGCATTAATAACCTAAATTTCAAGTGTATTTGTTTGATATGTCTATATCAAACGTACGATATCTTTTAGATATCGAAGTATCCCCTTTAATGTCTCTCATGGGCTTTTCTATCTTACTTTGAAATCTACTTACCAAACTTACAATAAAATCTTGATCAAGTCTCTATAGAGCATTACATACATCAAGTTGTCCACCTCTTTGTCGTAAGGTTCCTTTAAGGGTTTTTGCCCTATATTAGAGCACTAATTTTTATCAAGTCTTTTTTCAATCACAAGTGGTGTAGGTGTTGGACTGCAATTCTGCATTCAAACCTTTTAAGTATCTTATTTATATATTGTTCTTGACTCAAGCTCAATAACCTTGAACTTTTATCATATATAGTTTGAATCTCAAGTACATAGGATGCATCTCCCATATCTTTTATTTCAAATTCCTTGCTAAACTTAATTTTCACTTCATCAAGCATCGTGACATCATTACCAGTGAGTAGGATATCATCCACAAATAGTATTAGTATCACAAAATTGCTCACATTGTTTTTTATGTATACATAATGATCAATTTTGTTCGATTTAAACTCAAATTGGACTATCATCCTATGGAACTTCAAGTAACCATCGACGAGAAGACTATTTTAAGCCATAAAGTGACCTTCTTAGTTTATACACCTTATTATCCTAACATGCCAGCTCAAAACATTCAAGTTGTCACATATATATGTCTTCACTCAATTCTCCATTGAAAAAAGCAGTCCTGACATCTCATTTAAAATAATTTCAAATTCATATATGCAACTATCGTTAAGATCATCCAAACTGACGTAAACTTAGTCATCGGAGAATAAGTTTCTTGAAAGTCTATTAGCTTGCTGAGTACAACTCTTGGCAACCAATCTTGCTTTGTGCTTATTAAGTGTACCATTCGATCAGTACTTTCACTTGAAAACTCATTTACACCCTATTATTTGTCTGCCTATCGATAAATCACATAGTGTCTATATTTGATTACAATCAATTGAGTCCATTTCATCTTTCATGGCGGTCATCTATGACTCTGATCAAGTGAAGTCATCGCTTCTTTATACATAATAGGATTAGTACAATTCTATATGTCAACATCTATTAGGTAACATGAAGTCTCTCACTCGTACAAAACATAATCATCAAAGTGTGCGAGTGTTGTCCAGGGTCTCTTGGTATCGGTCATACTTGTGGAAATAATAGGTTCCTCCACATCCTTCAAAGATATTTCATTATCCTATAAAGCACTATCTTCCACACCTAAACTTTTGTCCAATATATCTTCTTCAGAGTCATGACTCTCTCCGATAATAGTTAGAGGCTCAATGTCCTCTTCACCATGCAGTTCTTTTCTTTCATTTTCAAGGAAAGTTGCATCTCGATTCTGTATTGAATATTTTTTATCGTGGAAGAACTTATATCTTTTGGACGTTTCATTGTACTATAAACATGCACATGATCATCCTAAAGTTCAGCTTGTCCATGTGCTGACTTGGAGCAAATACGTGCTCTATACACCCTCATTTTCAGAGGTGGTCTAACTCAGGTTTTCTACCACATTTTATATTTCAAATGGCATTATTTCAATGAATTTGGGGGGAATTCTATTCTATATTAATTCGTTGTGAAGACTACTTCGCTCCAAAATTTCTTTAGGAGACAAGAATGTGATAACAATCTTACTTCTGCCACACCGTTATGTTGTGTCATATAGGGCATAGTAGTTTGCTATACTTATCCCTTCTTGAATCTACTAACTCACAAATTCTCGAGAGTTGTATTCTCCTCCTCTATCAGTCCTGAGAACTTAATTGGTCTATCCAATTTCTTTTTTATTTCCGTCTTATATCTTTTAAACATATCAACAACTTTGACTTTCCTCTCCAAAAAATAGACATAAGTAAGTCTTGACTAATCATCAATGAATGTGATGAAATAGTTTTTATTTCTATGTGTATCAATGCTCATAAGGCCACAAATATAAGAATGAACTAACACTAACAACTCATTTGACCTTATTACCTTCGAAAATTTCTTCTGAGTCATTTTTCCAATCAAATAATTCACATAGGGAAATATCATTGCACCTGTTATGTTAGGTACCAAGTTTATTTTTATTATTTATTCCATTTTCAAATTCTCTAGGTGTCCTAGTCTATTATGTTATATATCATAATCACATGCATAACACATAGAATACTCATAAGTAATTTTCATTGATTCATTAATAAGATATAGATAAAAAAGTCATGACTTTAGCATTTTTCCTTATGGTCTTTATATAAGCGGACTTCAAGTCCTTTTTTACTAGTTTTTATATAAGATATAGAAGTAATTTTCATTGATTACATGGTTTTTATATAAGCGGACTTCAAGTCCTTTCTTCATAAAAGTAGGTACATATATGATGTTCCACCGAATTCTTAGTGTATACAACACATCATGAACTACCATTATGCTATCCCACATATCCATCCTATATTTTTCTAGCACTTTCAACATCTAGACAAGTGTTGTTCCCCATATAAATTTGTTGTTTCCCCTTCTTGAACTGCTTGAATTCAATCAAGCCTTCCTTGGTTTTTGTTATATGGTGGGTCGCTTCAGAGTCGATCCAACATCCACCTATGTTTGTTATCACAGCATTGCACTCGATGATCCAAAAAAATTTGGTTTTGTTGGGTCCCTTATTTTGTCAACCCCTATTTTGTTTTTGTTGGACACTATTCTGGACCGACTTCTACAATACGGGACACTTGGCCTTGAAATGGCAACACTTCAGGAAGAAAAATAGGTTCCGCATTTAGGTTTTCCATTTGGCCCTTTGAATTGCTTCTTGTTTAGACCAAGGCTCTTTCAATGGTGTACTGCATAGGCCTCTTCTTTTTCTCTTCAACTTCGAAGACCTTTGTCTTCTTTCTACTTCCGGTCATGTCCTGCTCCATGACCAACTATACTGGTAGATCTATCACCAACTTAATTGTCCCATTAACCTGCAAATTATGGTAGCAATGTTGAATGAAGGCGGCAGACTGTTCAAAACAGTTGTACATACAAGGGTCTCGTAGAGTAGTCCCTTAAGTGACTAAGTCTTTAGTCATGATAATCATTTTATTCACATGATCTATACATTATCATAGTCTTTCTTTTTACAAGTATTATACTTATGTAAGAGAAATAGTACACTTGATTCCTTTTTCAAATCGTACTTTTCTTTGATAGCCATCCATAGATCATATGCATTCTCATGCATCTCGAAGACTCTGATGAGATAATTTTCTATATGTATTAATATGGAAGATCTAGTCTTCCTATCCTTGACCTCCCACGGCTCAAAGTTGCATTCGCGAGCAATTCCTAAGCATCAAGCAATTATAGATTCAAGATTGTCATACATAAGTCCATATCGAATCTTCTGACTCCACTTTTCCTAGTTGCGACGTTTAGATGCTCCATCTTCACCAACTCAGAATCAATGAGTTTGTGCGTCATTTTACTAATTATAATTTTCTAAATATATAAAAAATACAATAAGTATTAAAAATTTAACTTCAAATATGCATATATATAATTTATAACTGAAAATATTTAAAATTAAACATAATACCTACATGATTTTAATTTTAGAGTATATGAAAATAATAAACTAAAGTAGAATGATTAACTTAACAATAAATATTTAATTCCAATCTATGCCAAAAAATTAAACAGAGAAATTATAATATTAAATAATATATGAAAAATAATATACGTTTACAAAATTACAATCTATGCCAAAATTAATCACCGAAAATTGATGAATAGCAATTAATGGTATATTAACTACAGAATATTGATTGAAAACTTAAATCACAGGATTGGTAATTAATCAAATCACGGAATCATTATTGCATATAATTATGAAACGATGAACTAATCCGTAAAATTTATTTCACAGAAACAATAATAAAATTTATTTCACAGAAATAATATATTTTGAATAAATACATGTTGACAATAAGAATAGCATAACAATTAATGGTCTATCAATTATAAATCAATAATATATGCAAAATAATTAATTATAGGATCTTAACTTCAGAAAATTTAATTACAAGATAATGAACGCAGACGCAAATAGTAGCAGAATGATCTAAAAATAGTGACAAAATTACATAATAGTATCAGGATTAGATCGAATATAATTAATTGCACAACAATTAAATCATGATTTGACCGAATAATCTCAAGATAATTATAGATTAATAAATTACAGGAAGCAAAAACATAAATAGAAAGGCAGCCTAATACAAGAAGATTAAATCACAAAATAAATTAATGACTAATGTAGATACAAATCCTAATTTCCGAAGATACAATGGCAGATTGACAGTAAATGGCAATGATGAAAATTAATGATAATCACGATTTCAAAACTTAATGATAAGTAGGGGTGTTCGCGGGTCGGGTTTGACCAAATCCGACCTGAACTAAAATCCGACCCAATCATATTGATTTTGTCCGAGTTGGGTTGGATCGGGTTGATGACAAGTTAGTCATCGAATTCGATCAAATTCGATCTCCATTGGATCGGGTTGAGTCATCGGTTTACCCGACTGAATTTTTCATATATTTTTAATTATTTTTTATACTATTTAATATCAATTATATTTTAAAAAAGAAAGAAAATTATATTTTTTAAAGATTTGTAATGATTTAAAGGATATAAAGTATAATTTTTAATATATTTTAATTTTAAAATAATATAAAATATTTATCAAGAATAAATTAGTTCAAATTTAATAAAAAATGTATAAAAGTTCGGGACATCGGGTTGGATCGGGTTAGTCGATTTTGCAAAATTGAGATTCGTATTCGACCCATTGACGATCGGGTTATGATCGGGTCGGTTCGGGTCCGATCCGACCCAATTGAGATTGGATTGGTTCGAATCGTCGGATTCATGTGATCGATCCGACCCGATGAACATCCTTAATGATAAGATCAATAATAATAATTGCATAGATAATTTAATTTGCAATAGAATTCTGGGACAATAAAACAGTAACCGCTAAATAATTAAATTATGATTAAACAACCACTACTAAATAATTATCCAGATTTAATAATCAGAGATTGAAGATAAAAAAATATTTTAAAGATAATATTCTTGAGGCGTTACAATCTTCCACCCTTCGGATTTTAATTTAAAGGTAATATTCTATCAATAATACTAAATAAAATTTTGTTATAAAATGTTCAATCTGTCAGAAATTTAAAATAATTATGATAACGACAACTTAATTGTATTTGTCAAAGAAAATAGTTATAAAAAATGCCAATCAACCAAACTATTGTCCCCGCTCCGTTAATTTTGGACCTCGCACATATATACTTATTAAAGTGTTTTAAAATTAATATATTAATATCATAATATTTATATAGTATTTACTCTTAAATGCATATTATAATATATATATATATATATATGTAAATTATGATATTTTTATACATATTATTTATTAATAATTTTATTACATCTTTTCTTTAATTTTTTTTTATTGAACCTCTAGGAATCGGGTCCATGCAGAGGTTTGGAGATCCACGAGGACAGGGCAAAAAATTTAATTTCTCCGTTATGGGTATGTGGCAGGGGCCAGGATAGGATCGGGTCATCGGGGTCAGGCTAGAGGACATATTCCCTGCCCTAAACTGGGTTAGGTGCCAATCCTAACCAGAACAATGCAATGGAGTCACAATCCTGATCATGGGAAGTTAGGGTCGGACGACAAGGTTGAATGACTATCGGAAGTTGTTGCTCATTTAAGGTCGTGGTAGTAGTCAATTTCGAGGCAAAGTACTCGCTTGCATCCAAAAATTTGTTCGCCGGAGAAGTGGGGCCAGAAGAAAATTATAGATGGACGGAATGCCGCGACAAAGCTCTGATACCAATGAAGTAATCTGCAAACCAATAATATATGATTCGAGGCTGCCAACGGATGGGTCACCAACTTCAAAAAGGGTTATATATATAGGTGCTCCAAATCCATTGGAGTCCCACCCCTGCCGCGCCTCTCTCCAACAATGTTCGCCAAGAATAACGTTCAAAGATCAAGTCACTATGATGACAGCCAAACCGCGTCTAGTTCATGTTGTTGTTGCTGTGTCCCGTTAGCCTTAAATCAACCCGCTTATCGACATAACCACGGATGACTCGCCATAGTTGTTCAACAGAGTGCTAGTGCTACACCGGTGATCGCGCGGATGCAAGGTGGCAATGACCATATTAGTCACACTCCAACAAAATGTAGTATATGTACTGTAGAATTTAGCCAAGAAGTCGATTAGTTTTTTCAATTATTTCTACATCTAGAATTTCTAATAAAATCAAACAATATTATTTTTTATCCAACATATAACTTAGTGATAAAACTAAATAGTTGATCCTACCATGTAGGTGACAAATCCATGGTTTAGGAGCGGTATATGCACCTAAGCGATGAGATATTGAAGGAGAACCATAACATGTGGGCCTACATGGAACATTCTCTGGCACCCAGTACGACATAGTGGTGATTGAGTAAAGCTGGGAAGGAGGATGCGACCAAGGCCATCAAAGTGTGGGTGCAGCCAAAGTCCAACCACCTCATCTCGGTGTGACTATCAGCTCAACAAGATGTGTGATCTTGTACCCTCTGTCAACTTCTTCACGATGTACCAACAAGGATGTTTTTCTGGTGTCAATGTCCCCTGACTCGACAAAGACCTTGCCTAGAACAATGATGGCATGGTCACCTTTTGTGTGCCTTCACCTAGATAGCCTTGTTGGTGAAGCCCTTATTAAGCGCCTGCTCCTCCAATTCGTGTTTGGGTCCCAAACTATCCTCAAAAACTCTAAATATAATGCCCCAAGAATGTAACACTGCACATGGTCGTACCGATATTTGGCATGTGTCGTGGTGGCACCAACAACGCTACAGAAATGATGACAATATATGACAAAGCAAAACATATACATTAAATAATTATACAATGAAAACAATTCTATAACTCAACACATCATCATAAGATCACATAATATTAACTTAACGCCATCCACAATTACATCATTTTCCAAATTATGTAGTTTATTACATAAGACACCATTATTTAAAATAGGAAAATGTCTACTAATTGGTCGTATAGACACTTAACACTTAGTCTGAATTTGTCGTGTGCAATCCTTCTATTAGAGAAATTCCATCGTCGAGCATTTAATCTTGTTTTTTTTTCTGCATGATCTAGTGCAAGGGACAAAGTATCTCATGAGCTTTCACTCAGTACTTAAAACCTTTATAATTTCAATAGACAATTAACAATATATAACAGTAGGAGATCATAATTTTTATGCATCAATGCAACAATAATATTTTTTCGTTAAATCGTAGACTTTAGCAACTTTAATATCAATCAATTAATGCACGAACATTCAATAACATTAAAATTCCCAATGCTCAGTACCAATAGCAGTGTGTTCATGCTAAACTTTACCTTATTTGTTGTCATTTAATAATCGAAAGTCCATCACGTGACTTCCTTGAGTTGTTCCCATATGAAGTCATCCATATATCAATGTCAATAAGAATTTGTTATCCTTCAATATCAATCTTAATAAATTTTGATGAAGTATTCATCCGTCAATTATCAAAAGACAATGTTCAATTCAATCAATCTTAATGAGTCATTAATACTAACTAGAGATTGGGGTAACTTGACGTCATATATGGTTTGCTAAATCAGGGGATGCTCTTTTGCTTCTATAGATCTCTTATTAAGAAATCCACCACTCAACATCTGGGCCAATAATAATATGAAAACAAGTCCTCCAATTCGGTAAACAGCTAATTTGATTCTCCAATTGCCAATTCAATCAATCAATACATTAACATTTTAATCTATTATGGTTGAGCATGCAGTACATGTTCTAAGTGAGCGATCAATGTACTCGATTAAATTATATGATATAATTATATAAAACAGATCTAGGGTAAGATCGGTTGAACTTATCCTAAGGTCGATCGACTGACTCACGTCTTAGTGGTGATCGATTGGACCCTCGATAGACCTACTCATGTTAGTGGACCTGTCCGACATGATGTACATGCATACCCTTTTTTACCAACTCATGTTACTGTCCTACTCGACAATCGTCTGACTTGGGAGTCAGTCGAACTGTCCACAAGGTCTCTAATTGGCTCATCTATTAGTGTAGACAGGTGGTCTGACCTCCCTTGAGACCGGTCGACCGATTACTGTGAAAATCAAAAATTGAAAATGTGAATCCTAAGCTTTTTTTATGTTTTCAATATTGATCACAACATCAACCAATTGGTCACTCCAAAATGTTATCATGATAGCAATACAAGAATATTTCCATAGCAATTCACTATCATGCATTGTCCTAGGTCTCGTTATGGCATAAAATGGTTTCAAACAATATTTACATATGTAAAACACTAGCTTCCCAATATGCATAATAACTCCATAGTATCATGTTCCATGTTCTATATCATATGACAATAAGTGATTTAGCTACATCGGTCTAATGGCCAATGTAGGAATCCTCTACATAATTTAAATTACTCTAATTCCATTTTCTCTTGTCATGTTCCTTCTCTCTTTTCACTTGAGTTCCTCCTTGTTAAAAAAATTGGAGAAAAGAGACTAAACTTCTTGCTGAAATTTCTTGATAAGTTTTCTAGGTGAGTTAAATAAGAGATTGGAAGAGGAGAGGAAATTTCTAGTGGTTCATTTTATACTAGCTCCATAATAGGGTTGGAGGTCCAATGAGGGGTATATTCTCACTATTTTTTTTCCTTTTTTCATTTTCTATTTTCTTTTATTCTAACATATAGTATACCGAAGGTGCCATTGACAGCCACCTCTGAGAGGTCGGTCTCACCTTCGACTTGCTCAAGAATCTTCATGTGCTCATCTCTAAGAACATTGAGAAAAGCCTCGATGATCGGGATTCACTATTCTCGATCGTCCATCTCACTGACCCGACAATCCTTGACCAAATGGAGTCAAGATCAGCCTCAATGAAGATAAACTTTGAGCCATGAGCCACATTCTTATTGAGTATGGCAACATGTCCAGCACATGTATGTCCTCTTCATCTTGGACGAGATGTGCAAATGATCAACGAAGGATGGCAAGGCCACCACCTACTAGGGCCTCATGTGTGGTGTTCTCTTTGGCTTTGGCCCATGTTTACCGTCAAGAAAATCGTCCTACATAGCTTTCCCATTGATGTTATTCAATTATCAATCATTAATTGCATATTCCATTTTCCAAAAAACAATCACAAAAAAAAGTAAATAATAGTGCATCTAATTGACTTGTCATGTACCTTATTTATTTCTTCTTTATTTAAGAGAAGTTTAAACTTTTGGTAAATAAACTATTATACAACATTCATATAAAAACATACAAGTAGATTAATTATCATCTTTCTTGCATGCTACCAAAGAGTTTAACACTAAGAAAGTGATCGATGTATTTTGTTCTTGCATAAAATATTTAAGGGCATGCCTGATCAAGCATATTGAAGTTTAGAATTTAATTAACTCATAAATTTGTATTGTAAATGTTTGGAATTTCCTTTGAGTTCTTATATACAAATTAAGTAATTCAAGAAAATATTGTGTACGAATAATAGACTAAATAGACACAAATTTTAGGTGGAAAACCCTCTAGTGAGAAAGTAAAAAATCACAAACAACTACGCTAATAAAGAATTAGCAAGTTTATAAAATCTTGTCCAAATTTGAAATAATAATCCAGTTAGAATAAGCAAATTAAATTTTCTATGAAAAAAATTCTAAAATAATCAGCATGAATGATATCACCTAATTATTAAGATACTTTATGATCACAGTATCAAGAAACCTTTAGATATCCTCTCAATTTATTTTTATTCTTAATTTATTTCTCTTTAAGAAGAAACTCTTCATCTTCTTTCTCAAAAATTCTCTCTTCTTCTCTTGTATTCTCACCATCAAGAGAGATCGATTTCTCTCTTTTCTATAAGATGATTCATGACCAACATCTTCAAAGGAAGAAAAAATCTATTCTTTTTAACAAGTCTTGGCCACATCTCCCCCTCCAATCTATGAGAAGGAGATGCTTCATCAGAACCATGGCTTGATCTTCATGAGGTCAATTTGGCATCCTGCTCCAATTTTCTTCTTGGATTTATCTACTCTTCTTACATATTTAATCATCAAATATTTAGAACTTGAATATCTAGTAGATGAAGGATCGTGAGAGGAACT
>LTAE01013280.1:0-12801 GCA_001647135.1 Pontederia paniculata
CCCCCCCCCCCCCCCTTGGTGCCATCTAGATTCTACATAATCCCCCTCGGTTGATCACATTTGAGTATCCTAAGAGGGATGTATCATTACTCTTTTCATCATAATTTGGTTTTTTTTTTAAATTTGTTTCTAATTCTCAAGACACACTAGATTCATCCAGTAGTTTTGTAATAAAAGATGTTTGGTCTTCTACCATACATCATTCCAAAACAATTTCCTTTTATAGAGATTTAATTTACACTTTGTTCTGAATCATATCGGAAGTGTTTGATAGTTTCTGCCCAAATATTTGGCAACTTTGTTCTAACTAAGCAGGGTCCTAGTTATTTCAATTTAGATCTAATCTTCCTCTCAGCTACTCCATTTTCCTATGGAGTTCTTGTTGTTGAGAGTTTGATAGAGAGTTCCAATTCTCACAGAATTCTTCAAACTTTAAAATTTTCAAAATCATTTCCATGATCATTTCAGATCTTGGATATTTTGATATTCAGCTCAATCTGAATTATATTTGCAGGAACAATTAACTTTCCAAGATTTCACTGAATTATGTATGTCTCTATAGATCAAGTGATCTTGTTTCCTACGTCATGTTTCAGATTTGTTATGCATATCATTTAGGCACTTGTGATTAGGCAAATCATCAAATCAAGAGCACATACACACTTTTATGCCTAAATCCCAAATGCAAAACTTTTTAGTGTTTTTCACATGTTGAGTATTTTCTTTTGTTTAAATCTAAAAATGTAGTTTATGTCACATATTTACTGAAATTTAACAAGTCAAGTTTCAAATTTCCTATCAGCCTTATGTTTCTTATAACCTACATTACAGATTTTTAGAGTTACCTTTACCAAGAATTTTTCCTTGGTCATTATCCCCCAAGATGTGTTTTTCTACTCGGTATCCTTATTCTGCTCAAGATGTTCTCTCAATCTTTAATCATATGTCTTGAGCAGTCTTTGTCAAC
Source organism: Pontederia paniculata (assembly GCA_001647135.1). NCBI lineage: Eukaryota > Viridiplantae > Streptophyta > Magnoliopsida > Commelinales > Pontederiaceae > Pontederia > Pontederia paniculata. The sequence goes on from LTAE01013280.1 coordinate 968, forward strand.
ATATTACCTTGTTGACCTCAGCTGGCACCCTACAAGGACAACACACAATTTTGTATTTGGTACCCAAGGTGCTTTGGGTCTAGAGGTGTTAGTACTAAGAGTTTCTTTAGGAACCCATATTTGTTTAACATTGGGGAATGTATGCTTCCTAGTTTTGTAGTTAAAACTATAGTGTCCTAATTTGTTACAGCAATAACATGTAACATTCCTAGCATGTATTTTTCTATAGTTTAGATGAGAATAAGTTTTCTATTTTTCATTCTCATATCATATGTATTTCTGTGAGTTTGCAAGTTTCTTGTTTTAAAAGAATTTATGGATGCATTAACAGGAGTCATATAAGAGTAAGAATGTACATGCTCATTTCTAACAGTATGCATGTGAACAGGTTTAGTATTTCTATGATACATGAATGCATAATTCTTTTGCTTTGGCTTAGTTGTACCATTTTTAGATTCAACATTTTCAGTTCCTTTTGATAACAGCCTGAATTTTTTATCAACACTCACAGGTTCATCATTCACCGCATTTTTTGCCCTTGTTTAGATAGGTAGAGGTGCTAGGCTGGTTTGGATCAAACAAGTGTGATGCTTTTACAAATGTAGTTGTTTGAGAAGAATTATCCCCAACAAAATCAAAATCCAAACCTTTCTTATTTAAAGGACTTTTATGCTGAGATAACATTACATCTAGCATTTTCACCCTATACGAAAATGTTTCAAAGCTATTTTTAATATCAGTCAATTCTGATTTTAGAGAATTTAAGTTGTGACATGTTTCTCTAAGTTAGCATTATTCACAACAATTTGAGAATTCAGTTCAGATATATGTTTTTCAAAGTTATCTATGTTTTCTTTTAATTTAGAGTTTTCTTTAATCAGATTATCCTTTTTTCTTTTCAAAATAGAGTATTTTCTGATCATAATGTTAAATTCTTTATGCAGGTCAAAAGCAATATCTTCATCACATTTATCACTACCATTAGAGTGAGAAGAAGATATCTCATCATCTGCCATTAGACATAGTAGTGTTTCTTCTTCCTTTTGTGAACCTTTCCCTTCAACTTCACTATCCTCACTACTTGAGTCATCCCAAGTGACCTTGAGTGCCTTCTTCTTCTTATGATTTGCGGAGCCTTTCTCCTTTCCTTCTTTGTTCAAGGTTGGACATTCACTTCTAAAGTGTCCTGGATTATTGCACTCATAGCACTTGAACTCGTATATCGGACACTCATTGATAACTTTGGGCGACCAATTTGAATTCTTATCTGGATTCGGTCGATCAGTGTATAAACATAGGACGCCCTATGTTTGGAAATGCCAAAAAATGCTTAGAACAACGGACGTCCGCTATTATACTCTGGACGACCGAAATAGGTTTATGATCTGACACTAGCGAAATCAAAGGTCGTCCATTTGAATCATAGGACCACCACTGAGACCACAACTCAACCGACTCCTCCACTTCGGTCGATCCATCATTCATTTCGGGCGACTGATGGTGCGAACACTTTATATAGTGTGGGTCATAACCAGTCGTCATTATACTTGACAACTATTCAAGATGACGATCGTTCGTATCCGCTGCGTCCTTCATCGTCTTCCCCCCGAGCTCGTGTTCAAATCCTTCGAAGCTCCAAGGGATTAAAGTATCTCAAGACACATTCAAGCAAGATTTCGAACATCTAGGTAAACCTAAAACTCCTTCTTTAGATCGTGAAATCTCATATTAAGCATTTTTACTAGGGTTTATCAGTCTTACTACCCTAACGAAATATAATCTCACTATGGATGTGTTTCTTTCACAGAATCAAATCTCTTCATCCTCTCTTCACTATTCTTTTCCTACTACTCTAGACTCACGTACTCTTATCTGTCCATTAGAGCTATGTTGCCTATTAAGCAATTCGTTAAGAGACATAAATTTGTAAAAATGTCATAAGTAACAAACCAAGTAGGAGAACCATCCACTTCCACACCACAAGAACTGACTGAGACAGTCGAAGCTCCTCCAATGAGACTTCCAATACAGAAACCCCACCTTGACTGAAGCCACATTTAGTTCACAATGGTATATTAGTGAGAAAGCTCAACGCAATTCTTGAATCTTTTATAATGAACAGTGAGTAGTAGAGCCCTTTCACGCTATTAATTATGAAAGCTTTCAGCTTCCCAGGCTAAAAGAAACCTTTGAGGACTATGACTGGATCAAATTTCTTAACCTTGATCAGTCAATTTACCCAAATATAGTCAAATTTTTCTATGTCAATCCGACTTACAATGACACATTTGACGAAATCAAATCTTATTTACATGGCTAGCACCTCTCAATAACTGAATCCAAACTGAATAACATTCTTGACACTCCGAACTTCCCTCGCATTAAACTTGCTCCAATGCACTGGCCCCATACCACATATACCCAAAATCAAGCTGCACTGGCTGTGAGTGGAGGACAAGTAGACACCTTTGTTCAAGGGACTTTCCACAAGTGTCTATCTCCCGTGATGAAAGTTGTTTATCACATCATCACTCACATCCTTCTTCCTAGGGCAGGTCACTACACATGAGTAAATCTCCTTGACTTAGCCGTGTTAGCCAGTCTTCTTGATCTTGAATCCCCCAGAATTTCCTTAGGAAATCTTCTTATGTATCAACTGATTAAAACAAAGGAGAAGGTACACTCTAAGTGGACCAAGGGTGCTCGGTTATACTATGGAAACCTCATCACCCTCATAGCCCACAAAACTCCTAAGTTTAGATTTCCTAACAATGAAGAAGTCCTTCTCCTAACCAAAAGTGATAAAATCTCCTTAGTAACTTTGACTAGAAAAGGGCTCATGAGAGGCACTTCCCAATCCACTGATGTTCCATCTATCTCTGAGTATCAGGATCTCTCCACAGTTGCACCATCTACCTCTGAGAATCAGGACCCCTCCGCACCTACAACTTCACTTCCAAAACCTACCAAGCCACATAAAGATCATCCCACTACAACTTGCACTTCTTCCTTCTCAACTGCATGGCCTCCAAGCAGAGAGGATTGAACCACTATGTGCACAAAGGTGGACATTCTGTCAACCCAGCTTAGCGCAGTGTCCAGTCAACTGAGTCAAGCACTCAAGCTGATCAAGAAAGTGGCAGAAGAGCAGTTTAACTATAAGGTCATGCACAAATTAGTGAAACATAATCTTGCTAGAGGTTTGTCCAAAAATAAAATTGAGAAAAATGTTTTTTGTTCTTCATGTCAAAAGGACAAACAACATAGAGCATCTTTCAAATAAAAAATGAAATTTCAACAAATAGACCTCTTCAATTAATAATGTTGATTTATTTGGTCCAAATTTGCACCACTAGCCTAGGTGGCAAGAAATATGTGTGTGTAATTATAGATGACTCCTCTAGATTCACATGGACTTTGTTCTTGCACATAAGCATGAAATTTTTGATATGTTTATTATTTTTGCGAATATAATTCAAAATGAACTGAATATGAAAATTTTCAAAATCTGGAGTGATCATGGAAGTGAATTTTAGAACTTAAGATTTGAAGAATTTTGTGAGAAAAATATAATTCTTCATCAATTCTCAACACCAAGAACTCCACAGGAAAATGAAGTAGTTGAGAGGAAGAATAGAATCTTAATTGAGATGGCTAGGACCTTGCTTAGTGAAAGCAAGTTGCCCAAATATTTTTGGGCAGAAGCTGTTAACACTTCTTGTTATATTCAGAACAGAGTGTTAATTAGACCTTTGGAGAAGAAAACTTGTTTTGAAATGATGTATGGCAAAAGACCAAACATTTCATACTTTAGAGTATTTGGGTGCAAATGTTTTGTTTTAAAGAAAGCAAGTTGCCCAAATATTTTTGGGCAGAAGCTGTTAACACTTCTTGTTATATTCAGAACAGAGTGTTAATTAGACCTTTGGAGAAGAAAACTTGTTTTGAAATGATGTATGGCAAAAGACCAAACATTTCATACTTTAGAGTATTTGGGTGCAAATGTTTTGTTTTAAGAACCCTAGATATGCTAGGAAAATTTGATGAAAAGAATGATGATACTCTCTTTCTAGGATACTCAAATCCTAGCAAAACTTATAGAGTGTATAACAAAAGAACATTAGTAGTTGAAGAATCAATACATATCACTTTCAATGAAATGACAATGTCCTTTATCAACTTGAGAAAGTTGAGACCATAGAAGAAGACAATAAGGATGATCATGACCTAGATGAGCTAACCTATAAGGAGGAAGACACTCAACCCATTGAAACCACAACTAATGAAATTTTTGTGGTGAATGAGGAAAACCCACAAGAAATTGAATTGGAAATAGAACTGCCTCCCACTGAACAAAACGATTGGAGACAAGTACTTTCACATCCCTTAGAAAATATTATTGGAGATATAAATGAAGGTGTGAGAACAAGAAAGTCATTAAAAAAATTATGTGCTTTCTCTGCCTTTCTATCTCAAATAAAACCCAAGACTATAGATGATGCATTGGTTAATCCAAACTGGATAAATGCCATACATTAAGAGCTGAATAACTTTGAGAGAAATGAAGTTTGGCATTTGGTTAAGAGACCTAAGGATCATCCCATCGTTGGAACAAAATGGGTGTTCAATAATAAACTAGATGAAACTAGAGTTGTAGTTAGAAACAAAGTTAGATTAGTTGCAAAAAAATACTCTCAAATTGAAGGAATTGACTTTGACGATTCTTTTGTACCAGTTGCTCGGCTAGAGGCAATAAGAATTATTTTAACATTTGCTTGCTTCAAGAATTTTAAACTATTTCAAATGGATGTGAAATCAGCATTTTTAAATGGATACACAAATGAAGAAGTTTATGTAGAACAAACTCCAGGTTTTGAGAGTTCAAAATATTTGGATCATGTATTCATACTCTCTAAAGCACTATATGGGTTAAAGCAAGCTCCTAGAGCTTGGTATGAGAGATTAAGCTCTTTCCTTCTTGAAAATGAGTTTTCAAAAGGAAAAGTGGATACAACTCTATTCTTGAAATATTTTGGGAATGATATTTTAGTTGTGCACATATATGTGGATGACATTATTTATGAATCCACAAATTTTCAAATGTGTAAAGAATTCAAAATTCTCATGCACAAAGAGTTTGAGATGAGTTTAGTAGGAGAGTTAACATATTTTCTTGGTTTTCAAATTAAACAATCAAAGGATGGAATTTTTCTGAACCAAGGGAAATACACAAAGGAGTTGCTTGAGAGATTTGCAATGAAAGACTGTAAGCCTAGTTCTACTCCCATGAGTACTCTCACTAAATTGGATAATAATGAAAAAGGAAAAAGTGTGAATCAGAAATTATACAGAGGTATGATTGGAAGCCTTCTGTACTTGACTGACTCTAGACTAGACATTATATTTAGTGTATGTCTATGTGTCAGATTTCAAGTCAATCCCAAGGATTCTCACTTGATTGCCACCAAGAAAATTCTGAGGTATCTTAAAAGTACTCCAAATTTAGGTTTATGGTATGACAGAAATTCTTTATTTTATCTTTATGCCTACACTAACTCTGACTTTGCTGGATGTAGAATAGATAGAAAAAGCACTAGTGGTATGTGTTATTTTCTTGGCAGCTCATAATATCTTGGGCCAGTAAGAAACAAAACTCAATTGCAATGTCCACAGCTGAAGTTGAATACATTGCTACGGGAAGTTGTTGTGCTCAACTGCTGTGGATGAAACAACAACTCCTAGATTATGGCATAATAGTTGAAACTATGTCCTTAAAGTGTGATAATACCAGTGCAATAGAAATGACCAAGAACCCTGCGCAGCACTCAAGAACCAAACACATTGACTTAAGGTATCATTTTATTAGAGAACATGTCTCACTCAAAACCATCTCTATAGAACATGTTTGACATATTCACAAAACCTTTGGGAGGAGATAGGTTTAATATGTTAAAGAGAGAAATTGGAATGTTGGACTTAGGAATTTAATAAAAAAACTTAACTTATTGGTGACTTGCTTATGTAAGTATCACTGATTAATAAAGTTGTAAATTGACTGTTGCACAACACAATCATGACAAACTTTTATTTTCTCCTAGATATCTATCCTAAGTGGAATTATAAAGGACCTTGAATAGTAAATGATAAGGTGATTAAGTATCAGGTTAACTTCGAACGACCACTCCTCACACTTTAGGCGTCCGAAACACATTGTTGATATCTAGTGATCCCAACCAGCGGGCGCCGACTGAAAGTCTCTAGGCATCCATAATAAATCATCAAATCCAATATCTCAAGAAGTGGACGCCTATTAAGAACTTCGGGCGACCAATCCAAATTCCTATCAACGATCGGTCGACCAGTGTACAAACCAAGGGCGTCCTATGTTTTGAACACCTTATAATACTTAGGACTTCGGATGTTCGTTCTCCTTACTCTGGAGGCCGAAATTGGTTCATGACTTAAGATCAGTGCAAGCAAAGGTCGTCCACTGAAATCATAGGACGACCACTGTGATCATGACTTAACATCCCACTCTACTTCGGTCGACCCATCATTTATTTCGGGCGACCGACGTTTGGGAACGCGATATATATAAATATATATATATATATATATATATATATATATATATAGTGGGTCACCCCTAATCGTCATCATATTTGGAAAACACTCAAAGGATGACCTTTCGTGTTCTTCGTGTTCTTCGTGTTCTTCTATTGTCTTCCCACTGAGTCTCGTTCAAATCTCCTGAAGCCCCTAGGAACTCAAGGCGATCAAAGCATTTCCAAACAAGGATTAAAACATCTAGGTAAACCTAAAACACCACTTCTTACTTCGTGAAATTTTAAATTCTAGGTTTTACCGTCTAAATCCAAACTAGGTTTAAATTGTTGTGAATGCTCTTCTCCTCTTACAGAATCAAATCACTTTATTCTCCCTTCATTAATTCTTCATGTCATCTTGAAATCTTGTGTTTCTCCCTATCCATTAGAATCATGTCACCTGTTAAGAAAATCACTAAGAAACATAGACTCGTAAAAAGAGCACAAACAGAAGAACAAGTAGATGAACCATCTTCCTCCGTTCCACAAGAAGCAGTTAAGACAACCAAACCCCTTTTCAATGAAAATCAAACCACAGACAACCTCTCTTCAACTGACCCTAATTTCATTTCCCGTTGGCACATTAGTGAGTTGGTTCACAATCAATACTTAACCTTTTTTTATGAACATCAATTAGTTGAACCACATCATTCCATTGACTGGGAAAGTCTTTAACCCCCCGGTCTAAAAGAAATATTTAAGTAATGTGACTGGATTAAATTTCTTGACCTTGATCAGCCAGTCTATCCCCATGTTGTAAAACATTTTTATGCCAACCTCACATATGATTATATATATCAAGAAATCAAATCCTATCTAAATGGAAAAAAACGTCTCCATCACTGAGTCCAAGTTGAATGAAATTCTAGACACTCTCGGGTTCCTCCATGTCAAACTTACTCCAATGCATTGGCCTCACACCACCTACACTCAAAATCAAGTTGCACTAGCTGTGAGTGGAGGACAAGTAGATACCTTTGTTCAAGGGTCTTTCCATAAATATCTCTCCTTTGTCATGAAAGCTATCCATGACATAATCACTCATGTAGTCCTTCCTAGAGCTGGTCACTACACAGGAGTAAATCTCCTTGATCTTGTTGTTCTTGCACATCTTGTAGACCCTACAACCCCTAGAATTTCACTAGGAAATCTGATCATGTATCAAATAATTAAAACCAAGGAGAAAGTCCATTATAAATGGACCAAGGGTGCTCGCCTATATTTTTGCAATCTTATCACCTTCATGGCTCGCAAAACCCTTAAGTCTAGGTTTGCTGCAAATGAAGAAGTCCTTTGTCCCACTAAAAATGACAAGATCTTTTTCACTACCCTTACCAGAAAGGGACTCACTAAGGACACTTTTCAAACCACTGAATTCTCATCTACCTCTGAGTATCAAGACACTATGTGCCAGCCATCTGAAACTTCAAGAGATCCCTCAACAGCTGAAAACTCTGAAACTCCTCTGCAATCCTCTCAGCCACTTAGAACTCCCTTCACTGCATCTAGCACCTCCTCATTCTCAGTTGCATGGGCTCCCAGAAGAGCAGACTGGACTACCTTGTGCACTAAAGTGGACATCATGTCAACTAAGCTAAGCACAATGACCACCCAACTGAGTCAAGCTCTGGAGCTACTGAAGAAGATTGAAGAAGAGCAATTTGAGAGTAATGAGGTCGGCAACAGGGTATACAATGTAAGGGTTCATGAAGGCAACAGGGTATAATCTCTATCTTGAATCCCCTTTTGATAATTACAAATGGGGAGAAAACAGTCAGAGGAGTGAATCTGCACCCCTGGAAGAGGAGACACTATAGCCCATTGAAGAAGAACCTGCACCTGCAGAAGAGAGACTTGAACCTGTTGAAGAAGAGGCTCAAGAAGGAAGACATAATGAACATCCTGAAGAAGAAGATCAGAGGGCTCAAGAGGAGGGAAATAGGGAAGCTGCTGAAAGAGAGGAAATTGTTGATCAAGATATTGATCTTCAAGAAAGAAACTCTGCACAAGAAGAACAAGTTGTCCAAGCAATCACTGAGATGCAAGATGGACAAGTCACCACTGAAGTAGCAACTGAAAGAACTGGTATAGAGGACGAATTTCAAGAGCTATTTGCTGAACAGGAAAATGAAATCAACATTATAATGGAAGAAGCAGTGAACAAAATACTAGAGGAAACAACAAGGGTCACTAAGGTTATAGCTGGGAGATCGACACAATCTTCCTCAAAAAAGAAGTTTGGAAAAAGCTTCAAGAGGAAGAAGAAGGATAAGGACCAGAAAAATTAGATAGATAAAGTTGTATTGCAAACTAAATTTGTATTGTTGTCAAACTATGTGTATGAAAACATTTTGAGTCTGAATGACTGTAATTCATGATAATTTATTTCAGAAATGAAATGAACATGTTTTCGAATATGTTTCTTGCAAGGAAATTTCTTTTCTGAATCATATCTTTTAGTAATATGTGCTAGAAAAAATTACAAAAGTAATTCAGGTTTACATGTCTTAAATATATGCAAGTGTTGAGGGGGAGAATTATCCGAAAATAAGAGATCTATGATTAAGGGGGAGCATTTCTGGTTAGTTGATTTTTTGTATGATTTTTCTGTTTAAAACTAACCCTAAGTTCACTCCTCATAAATTTGTAATCATCAAAAAGGGAGAGATTGATGAATCTAGGATCCCGAGATTATTTTGATGATCATAAATTTGTGAGGAAAGCTTAGTTTGGACTAATGACTTTTTGAATTGATCTATGAAAGATGGGATCTTTATGTCCAGTCAGTGATAGGTCGACCTAGGTTGAGGAACAGACGACCTATGTACAGAGAAGACATAAAGGAAAAATCCTAAGTATGGAGCGGTCATCCAAAGGATGTGAAATGGTCGACCCCTGTGAGAAACAAAGACTGAAGGAAAGAAGCCAAGTACTGAGCGGTCGACCGAGGATGATTGATGGACGACCGAAGATGAAGTTGAACAGGAAAGGTCACCCGGTGAATATAGTGGGCGACCGAAGGTTCGAAGTCAACAGTACCAACGATTGAAGAACGGGTGCTCAAAGGGGAAGAGGACGATCGATGAAGAAGNAGAAAAATTAGATAGATAAAGTTGTATTGCAAACTAAATTTGTATTGTTGTCAAACTATGTGTATGAAAACATTTTGAGTCTGAATGACTGTAATTCATGATAATTTATTTCAGAAATGAAATGAACATGTTTTCGAATATGTTTCTTGCAAGGAAATTTCTTTTCTGAATCATATCTTTTAGTAATATGTGCTAGAAAAAATTACAAAAGTAATTCAGGTTTACATGTCTTAAATATATGCAAGTGTTGAGGGGGAGAATTATCCGAAAATAAGAGATCTATGATTAAGGGGGAGCATTTCTGGTTAGTTGATTTTTTGTATGATTTTTCTGTTTAAAACTAACCCTAAGTTCACTCCTCATAAATTTGTAATCATCAAAAAGGGAGAGATTGATGAATCTAGGATCCCGAGATTATTTTGATGATCATAAATTTGTGAGGAAAGCTTAGTTTGGACTAATGACTTTTTGAATTGATCTATGAAAGATGGGATCTTTATGTCCAGTCAGTGATAGGTCGACCTAGGTTGAGGAACAGACGACCTATGTACAGAGAAGACATAAAGGAAAAATCCTAAGTATGGAGCGGTCATCCAAAGGATGTGAAATGGTCGACCCCTGTGAGAAACAAAGACTGAAGGAAAGAAGCCAAGTACTGAGCGGTCGACCGAGGATGATTGATGGACGACCGAAGATGAAGTTGAACAGGAAAGGTCACCCGGTGAATATAGTGGGCGACCGAAGGTTCGAAGTCAACAGTACCAACGATTGAAGAACGGGTGCTCAAAGGGGAAGAGGACGATCGATGAAGAAGACAAGTCGTGATAGTTGCGGCTAAGGAAAGGGAAAAGTCGTCCGAAGTTGAACAGTGGACGATCGAAGAACTCTAGATTAAGAGAAAGGTCGTCTGAGGGGTCTTGAGTTAAAGCAATGGACGACCAAAGAAATGCTGGGAAACAAAAAGGTCGTCCGAAGGTGAAGAGCGGACGACCGAGAGATTTCAGACAAAGAGAAAGGTCGTCCGAGAGCTTTGGAGTTAAAGCGGTGGACGACTGAAAGAATGTTTGAGCTGAGGTGAAGATATGAGCGGACATTCGAAAGGATCAGTGGACGACTGATGAATTTCACATGGAGGTTGCGGTCCTCCGAGAACTGATGAGTCAAGGAAGCGGATGACCAAGTAGACCTGACAGTAGAATGGAAGGTCGTCCAAAGAATCTGAGTGTTGTCAAAGGATGTCCAAAGAGAGTCAGAAGAATGACAAAAGAATGAACTGCGGACGTCCGAGAAACTCAGTGGAGAATGAGCGGATGCCCGAAGTACTCAGTGAAGAATGAAAGGACGTCCCTGGGATTCAGAGAGATTCAGCGGGCGACCAGAGAAGGATTGGAAAATTAAGTACAAGTCAAGTCGGGCGATCGAAGGATTGGCAGGTGATTGACATAGCTTGACATAGGACTTCAACTGAAGCAAAGGGAGTCCGAGGAATTGGTGTGCAATCAACGGACGGCCAGAGAAAAGTTGAAGAACTAAGCACAAGTCAAGATCGGGCGACCGAAGGATTGGCGGGCGATCGAAGTAGCTTGATATAGGACTTCATCTAAAGCAAAGGGTGTTTGAGGGATTGATGTGAAATCAGCGGACGATGAGAGAAAAGTTGAAGAACTAAGCACAATTCAAGATCGGACAATCGAAGGATTGGCGTGCAATCAGCAGGCGAACCGAAGGAGCTTGACGAAGGAACAAAGGCTAAAACTTTGAACTGCGAACGTCCGAAGGTGAACGGTGGATGACCGAAGCACCAGACGGCAGTTCAATAGATGACTTCACCAGAGCTGCGGTCGACCGAAGGAAAGGAAGCAGATGACCGAGGGGTAGGTGAAGAGTATTATACTTGCATTAACAGCTAGTTTTCTGAGAGAGAGAGATTAGGTTGTTAGTGCAGAGTATAAATTATAATCCCAAGAGTCTTGAGAAGTAACTTTGGAAAATTGATTAGTGAACTCGCGAGCTTGAGCGAAGAAGTCTTAGTTCCTCCTTCTGAGATTTCGAGTGTCGAATCCAGAATAGAAGGAAGTTAAAGTGTGCGTTCAAGAGTGAACTATTGTAAGAGGTTGTCTCCTTGTCCTCGAAAGAA
>LTAE01013281.1:2518-12801 GCA_001647135.1 Pontederia paniculata
AATTGGGTCACCTTCGCCCGGATTCATCCAGAAGGGGGTGTTTAGTGAATCTCCGAGGTTCTCAGTCTAGAGAAATCGGAGCGGGGACGTAGGCCAAGGAGTTGGGCCGAACCTCGTCAACAAGCGACTGCGTCCTCATTCTAGTTTGCGCACTTTACTACTTCTTTTAAGTTTGATTATTTGCATGTTATGCCTGTGATTCAAATTAGGATTATATCATCAAACAATTTAAAATATTATTAAGTTAAAAGAAAGAAAAAGAAAAGAAAAAGAAAAAAAAACACCAATTCACCCCCCCTCTTGGTGCCTTCCGATCCAACAATTACCTCTAGCGGCGTGGTTGGCAAACATGGCCCGTGTAAAGGGGCGACACGGTCCGCGTTCTGTCTTCGATGTAGCGGGCGACACGGTGCTGCTATCTTCTCACACTCCACGTCAATGGGTGACATGGCCCATGTCCGGCTTGCCAGGATCCTCGAACACGAACTACATGCAATGGACTTGAGCATTCTGGTGAGAGAATTCACACTTCGCCACGTGATAGAATATAAATTTAAAAATGCTATGACTTAAACTTTGACAAAAATTATTTAACATACCAAACACGTAATGCGAAAGCAATGACTTTCGGCATAAAATTCATTAAATAAGTTTGCTCAATAAAATATTATATTATTTTATTCCAAATGAAATAACATAATTGACAATAGTTTCATAAACTCGATAAAAATTAAAATGATTTAGACTAAACTCTTAGCATGTGCAAGTCTTCAGATTCATGAACATCAGTGCCACCAGAGTCATCGCCTATCAGTGATGCTCATCGGCTACAAGATCAAAAAACAAAGAAGACAATTCTCCCATGAGCGATGAAGTTCAATATGTAATAGTAATAATAAGCAATAAGAAAAATATATATGCAAATAAATAGAAGAAAATCTCATTAATGCATCCTATAAAACATTAGCTTTACTTTTCTCCTATTTGTGATGATCAGAATATCAGTTACATCATGTGATGCACCATAATTTCATAGTTCAGAATATTTCTGATAATTAGGTTTTCATGTAATCATTATCCATTTAATATCAGAGGCTAAAACATCACACACATTAAGGTGCACAGTATTCACAGAAATCAGAATGTTCAAGCCCGATCAGATCTTAGGACCTCAATTTCCATCTCTAATTATCTTATCCTAAATCCATCAAATATTACAATCAATAGCCAAGCCTTTAATAGACGCAATGAAGATTCAGATGATTCCGACACAAACATGGATAACTAGGTCATGAAGCGCGCATCAGAAGGGATAAATCCTTGAACAGAAGGGTATGAAATCCTGAACAGAAAAGATTATATCCAGAAACAAAAGGGAATGAATCCCTAAATAGAAATCAAGGCCTTCCTCTTCACGTGTTAGATTCAATCAGAAATTAATAATAATCATTAGGTTCTATTGCATTATGTCCGCTTCTAAGTTATCATCAATGAATCCCAGATCAATACATGAATATAAGATAATTATTCTCATTTTCAGACAATCAGTCAGAGTTAGTCATCTAGTCAATAGTCCAATATTTGTTCAACAAAAGAAAATAGTCTACATAGAAATTCGATCTCAAATCCATAATTTTCAAAAAAATAGTTTTTTGATGCGTTTAGGAGAGCTTTTAACTTTTAAGTTGCAGAACTCATGGACATGTTCCGAATTCTGTATCTATCCAATTGTGTCCGATTCAGTTATTCCTTTATAATTCTGCTCTAAACCTCAAACTATAAATGAGGGTACAATTTTATTCTATATGTTAAAAATATGACGTCGAGGAATCGATCAATAAATAAAATAATAGAGCAAAGGTGAAAAAGTAATTGAAGCACACATTTTATTAACATTCAATTCAGAAGAGCAGATACAAGTTTATTAATTATGAAAGCATAAGGCAGTAGTTGTCTTCTAGTTCAGTAACAATTCAGACTTCTTAAAGCTCATCAATGAGAGCTGATTCCTCTGATCTCAGATGAGAAGTTACTTTTGTAGGATATGATGCCTCTGTCGCAATGCCACAGAGCCCCGCCTTGCGGGAGATCCCGCGCTGCATCCTTATGTATCCACTTTCGCCCCACTCTTCTCCCCATGAATTCTTCACTATCCAGTACTTTGTCCCATCACTTGTGGCTCCATATCCTACTGCTGCAACTCCATGGTCGATATCTGTTCCACAGTACCCTGTAAAGACACCCTACAAGAGACAGAAGCAAGTGCATGAGTATATGTTCAGGTACACACATACAAAGATTTGAGAAATAACTGAAATTGTGCTAATTGGTTCAGGAGTGCTGATACAGATGACAGACCTTAGAATAGAACTGGAAGCTACTGCCTTTTGCTTCAATGGCCACAGAGACAGGTTGATTGGCCACTGCTTTCATTAGAGCGTTCTCGTCGTTTCGAGGCACGTCTTCGTATCCGTCGATCCTAACCAAATTGGACTGAACCTGAAGATTGAGCAGAATGAGCTTTCAGTCCTTTGTTATTTGTTACTTGTGTTGCTACCATGAAATGCAAGGAACAGTTCATAATTGGGCAAAAATGATGCATAATTTCAGGCATTAAACATGGTGACAGTCTTGGAAACATTAACTGAAAGGAATGATCAATGAGGCATCTGCAACAATTGACATTGAATGCATCATTTTAAGCACATCTTTGGAAATAATTTTGATTCTCTTGAGCCATTTGATAAATCCTTTCCTATTAGCTTCTAAGTATTTTTTTTCTAAAAGTTGGCGGGTTGAGATATCTGATACCTGTTGGTTGTTGCATGTCCCTTGTTCAGCTTCATAAGGATAATTTTTCTCAGTTGTAATTCCATTCTTTTGGATGTACTCAAATGCTCCATCCATGAGACCCCCATCACATCCACTGTTGTCGCCATTAATGTCACAGTCGACCAGTTCCTGCTCCGACAAACTAATCAGAGTCTTAGTTCTGATCTGATTGATTCCTTCCACAGCAGCCACAGCTGAGAACGCCCAGCAACTCCCTGCACCAAGGACTCAAAGTTCAGAAATCTCCAGTAACGTTTATTGTTCTGGGATAGTTCATCTTAAAATGCATGAGAAAGAAGCTGTTACCACATTGGCCTTGGTCCTTGATACCAGTTACCGCACCAAGTGTCCTCCAGTCAACCGAAGCCGCAAGGTCGACGGTGGCGTTCTCGTACATGAAGCTGCCGCTCGGACGGCGGTCCCCTCCGGCCAGCATCCGACTTCTGGTGCCGGCGTACGTCCTCATGAACTCATCGTTGGTCATGTCCCCGAACTTGTTCAGGGCCAGCTTGTATGACTTGTCTTGCATGTTGGACTCGTGGATGTACTTAACGTTCTCCTTGAACACGTTGAAACGCCGGTGATCACCATCACATCCACTGTTGTCGCCATTAATGTCACAGTCGACCAGTTCCTGCTCTGACAAACTAATCAGAGTCTTAGTTCTGATCTGATTGATTCCTTCCACAGCAGCCACAGCTGAGAACGCCCAGCAACTCCCTGCACCAAGGACTCAAAGTTCAGAAATCTCCAGTAACGTTTATTGTTCTGGGATAGTTCATCTTAAAATGCATGAGAAAGAAGCTGTTACCACATTGGCCTTGGTCCTTGATACCAGTTACCGCACCAAGCGTCCTCCAGTCAACCGAAGCCGCAAGGTCGACGGTGGCGTTCTCGTACATGAAGCTGCCGCTCGGACGGCGGTCCCCTCCGGCCAGCATCCGACTTCTGGTGCCGGCGTACGTCCTCATGAACTCATCGTTGGTCATGTCCCCGAACTTGTTCAGGGCCAGCTTGTATGACTTGTCTTGCATGTTGGACTCGTGGATGTACTTAACGTTCTCCTTGAACACGTTGAAACGCCGGTGATCTTCCTCGCCGTCGAGACCGCGAACTGCCCTTCCGTAGTGGCGGCGCCACCTTGCGTACAGTCCCCGGAGGGACTCTTCAGAGGAGAGGTCCTCCTCGGTGAAGGGAATGGCTCGGCCAAGGGTGCAGAAAGCCAGTGAGGCCACCAGTATGGCCAAGAAGACGAAATGCTTCCCCATGTGTGCAAGCTCAAGTTTCAATGCGTCTGAAGACTACTTACTATGTTTGATTAGTGAATGTACTGCTTAATTTATAGAGTTGAGAAAAATCTTAATATGTGTTTGATTCATGGCAATGTGATATAATTGATGAAGCAATAGGGAAGTGGGTTAGATTTAAAGATGTTCCTTGTAAGGAATTGCCATCATCATTAGAATGAAGAACCATGGCATGAAGATGGCATTAGTTCTCGCTATGTATTTGAGAAGTCTGTGCAATCAAGCAATTAATTAAGATATACAAGAGTTAATTGAAAGAATACTTGGATAATTTTAGTAGTGAGTTAATGGGTTCAGCCGACAGCAGGAAAAGGTTGCAAAAAAAAAAGTTATGTCTTGACGTTAGTAAAAGTCATAAAAATTGAAAAAAATCGATAAAAAAGTCAATTTTTTTATTTTTAAATTACTCAAGGAAAATTTGATGGAACCTTACCTAATTAGTATTATAAAATATATTATTTTTATGTTTTAAATATCTTTTATAAAGTTATCCAATTAACATATAAATTATGTATATATATTGTCCAAATTATATAAGATATAAATGATTATATAAAATTGTAAAATATGTTAGTTTTATCAACTTGTATGATAAAATATTACTTAATATTATCATAAATATATAAAATTAGCAGAAACATAGGTTCCCAAAAGAACCCAATTCTCCGGATTATTTTTTTTAAAACAATCACTCAACCAAAACTACATTTATTCCCTACCTCTTCTTAGGTTTGAGCATAATTGGGTTGGAAATGGGACAATGTTATCCAAATTCCGAGCATTGTAGAAATTAGAACTAGTCTTGGTCTCGATTCCAATTCCGACCAAGACCCGAACTAGAATGTCTCAATTGATGTAACACCACGGTACAACACAGACCATGTTGAATTTGAACTCAGGTCCATATTAGGGCTGTGAGATGAAGGAGTCTATTTTTAAAATAAATATTAATATTTTATTAGTTTAATTTTGTTTAAATTTAGATGACACTTTAAAAGACCTCTATAAATAAACCTAAGAGTAGAGAAACTCTCATAATTCATATTTTTCCCCAAGTCCTGGTAGTCGTAGAAGCTCTCTCTCTCTCTCTCCCTCTTCTCTCTTGCTAAGTGTAGAGGTAAGAAATTGCTCCTCTCTCTTATAGTTTTCTCTCTCTTTCTCTCTTATAAATTTATATCAAAGTCCTATTAGGAGAGCGTGAAGAAGATTGAGGATTGTGAAGTTCGAGAGAAAGAAAATGTAGGACCGTTAGAACACAAAGAACCCAACGAGATTCGATATGTACTTAGGTGAATCCCTGTAAATATATCTTTTATGTTAGATAATTGCATGCTAGATTTTAACCTAGATATGAGTAGTTGTTACAGATATGATATTTGGATTATTGTTTAGCCTTATAGATGCTAATTTAATTCGGGCATAATTATATGATAACTTTTCTATCGAAAAATTGAAGTTAATTCATCGATAAATGAAGAAGACACGATCAGACACGGACCACATCCTTCTCGACACGGCCCACATTCGTAGGGATACAACCCTAGCATCGTCGTTTATTGAACACGGCCTCAGGGATACTAGACACGACCCGTTTCGCCCTGATGTGGATAAACGTGTCACAAAATTAATTAAATAACATAATTGAAGATAGATAGAATATGACCCACGTCCTTCTCAAACATGGACTGTGTTGACGAAGAGACTTAGTTTTGACGTGAAACACAATATGGGCTATATCGATCATGTCTGTGTTGCTTTAGTGCGTCGATCATGCATCAAATTATGTTTAATAAATTTAATGGAATGTCAGACGCAACTCGCATTGGAGACCGAACGCGACCCTCAATAGTGTTCTACGTCGAATAAAGTTTTAGTCATATTCTTAATACATGGACGAGTACATGACCCATCACATTTTAAAAGCACGATCCACGTGTGACAACTTTATGAAGTGGACAACAAGCCATGGAACATGATCCGTGTTCCGATTGGACACGACCCATGTCCGTTTGTTTGTATGTTTATTTTCTAATATTTTATGTTAATTCCTAGATGATGGATGGTTGTGGATCTTTTATAAAAGTTAAGGATTAATATGTGAAAAAGATAAGGGTAAACCAAATTCACTAAATAAGTGATGATGTCACCATGCATTTCATAATTGGGAGCAAAAGTTATATAATCATATTGTTGGAGACTGATAAAATAACTACTACTTAGCTCTTGTTACCTGATCTTCTCACCGCCTTGCAATGAAAGAAATCTCAAACATCCTTCCCCTTGTGGATCCTGTCGTGATTTGTGCACCACCATGATCTTTTATTGTAAACCTTCAAAGAGCTCATGAGCCCCCTTCAAAATCACTCAAGGTTATCTTGAAAGTCACATTGAAGTTACTAATGGAAAAGATAATAAAATAATCCACTTAGACTAGATATTACATTGATCAAAGAATTGAAAACATTGCATAAAATGAACCAAAGCGTTGATCGAGAGCACTGCATAAAAAGCAAACATATCATTGATTCAAAACATTGCATAGAAAGCAAACAAGCATTGATTCAGAGCATTGGAGAACATTGTCTCAATGCGTTACCTAGAAAGAACTAAGAGTATTGCATAACATTAAATGAAAAGAAAATAGAGATATTATATTGCATCACATTAATTGAGGATCAATGATATTTGACTATCTTTTATGATAGTGTTCTAACTTAGTCCTCATATTTTATTGGGTAAAATGATTATGCAACTCAGTTATGAGTTGTAATGTACAACTTAAATCTGAACTATTGACTCTGCCAATCATAGGATATGATTTGAAGGATTTAATGAAAAGTTTCTATAACAGTTTAGGACAGCAGAAAGATGACCATTTTTAGTGAACGGACGGGATGATGGTCATCGCCTACTAGCAACGAATGCAAGGAGGCTAACCATGGTGTTGTGAGGATGGATGATCATGGCGTCATGCAAGGTCATTTTCTATTGCTTTACAAGATTCATTCATGATCATTAAAAAGAAAGCAAAGGATAACTTGTAACGCCATGAAAAGCTTCTGAGATGAGTTATCAGTTATCAAACGTATGTATGTCACTGTTAAACTAGGATTAACACACTCTCTCTACTTCTGGCATTGTCGTGGACACTGAAGACCTTGCCAAGACGGTGCAAATATTTTTTTGGCCGCTGGGTTTTAGGGTTGCTTAAGACCTCCTCACAAGAAATCATGGTGGCTTGTTAAATCGAACGGTTAAAAATAAATGTTGTATCTTGCAACGATGTACGCTCATGAGCCTCTATTTTATTTTTATCATGAAAGTTATATCTATTGTGACTTGCATATTAGACTTTATAATTCAAGGAAGAATTGCCTTTTTTGTATTGGATACTATAATAAGTGATATGCTCGTGATGAATGATGCTTAATGATCTTAAATTTAGATGTCTCTTTTTAGTTTTTATTTAGTTGTATTAGTCATATCAGAATATTGTTGAGATATTTTATGTATTTTTAAGACTTTCGCACTTTTAGCTTATGATAGAGTTCTAAAATTTTATTTTATTTCACATTTTATTGACTGATCAAATAGTCAATCATAAAAGTCATAGCATAATATAAATATCGTTTTGAGAAGGATATTTTTGACATTTGTTGAACTTGGATCAAGTGTTCTCGTTATACTTATTCAACTCTAGTTTTTTTATAATATAATATAATTGATTTATATTCCTAAAATAATATTTAAAGTTGAAAATGTTTAAAATATTCTATATGTACAATAATAGTATTATACATAATGTTACCATAAATAATTATGGCAAGACGATTTTTTTAATTCGATCGTCTCGTTACTTGCCTGAACAGAGGCCGAGCAACTTGGAGGGATGAATCATGTCGACCCATGCTCAAACCTCACGAGTCGCCTCAATTGATGTCTAATAGGTTTCCAACTGTCAATCCGAGAACATAGATTTGGACTAGATAGATTTTTTATTTGATGTACCTGCGGATATTCAAGATTATTTAATTAATCCGATTAGAGAGAAAAAATGTTTTCTCCACAATAATTTTTTTCCGTTTATGATCATCAATTTTTAGAGTTAGTAGCACTTGATTAATTCAATATTAAAATAAATGTGACATAAATAACTTTTATTTATATTTTTTTTTAAAAAATTGAACTTAAAATTATTAACTTTTATAATCTTGCTAATTATTGTGCCAATTAATTTTAATTTCCAACAATATATTTCATTAGGCTTGGACCTTTGGATTACTTGTTCTATAATCTATTACATAAGCTAACCTCCTTAGATTTGAGATTAGATACATAATGGCCTACACGCCACCTGACTGGGCAGCAGGCCAATTAATGACCCTTTGCACTCATTTAGGCTTCCTGTTGAGAGCGCTCAAAAGAAAGGAAGCACTCATTTTGCCTCTAAATGTTGCATATGTATCATGTATGCATGTGGAAATGTAACGATTTTGGATTTAATTTGGCTTCTGTCTTGTTCATAACGAACCATTCATATCTTCTTAATTCCTTTGTTCTTTTTTCTTCTCTCTTTGTTCTTTTTGGTAAGCTTAATCATCAATGTTTCCAACTGTTAAAAAGCTTACCACCTACTTAATTGTTTAGATCGATCTTGAGAGTTATTGAGTATATATGATCTTTTTTTATCTAAAACTATGCACAATTCTAATTAAAAAATGACTAAATTATATGTAATTTTAGGTCAAAAAAATATGCAATGCATACATTACTGCAACATAATAATAAGGTCCATTAGCAGGGGAAAAAAACTGATAATGAGTAACATATATATCCCTTCAGCAGTCTCGTATATAGTCATATTAACCTAAGAATTCAAAGGAATAATCGAATTCAAGTCATTTTTAAATTTATATTTTCTTAACATTTTCATTTATAAGTTATAGTGTGTTACATGATAAATTGTTAGTACTTGAGCTCGACCTAGCGGTGCGTCGATGGACATTTCGTCTAGTCAAACTTTTTCTCGGTCATGCTAAAGTAAAAATAAGGTAAAAAATAATTCCCACCTGCCTAATCAATATAAAGTATGTAATCATGTATTTTATTTTTGGCATGACCGGTACTAAAATATTTCTCATTGGGTAAACAATTGTGACAGGGGGATAAATAGACAAATGATAGTTCTTCAACTGGAACTGCATAACAAGATGATATCTGGTGGATGTGTTCTTCAACTTGAAGTTGACAAATAAAAGAAGCCAACGAAAGAGGAACATAATTTATTTGAGATTGAAAAATATTTTGATTCATGAAGTAAATGGATGAATGAGTACAAGATGGATGGTGAGGATGAAATTGTTAGAAGAGAGTCCCAACTCATGAAAACTAATGATGGCTTAAACATTCATTTTGATTATGATGGTGATAGCCAATATATATGAATTATGACTAAACTGGTTCGGTATAATTTGTTGTAAGTGATCAGCCGTGATCACGCATCACGACCGTGATGGCCACAAAGGGCCGTGATCTCTGAGATCACGACCGTGACGGACGGACCGTGATCAGAGAGATCACGGCCGTGACGCTCATGCATCCACACGACGCAGAACACATGCGAAGGACCATTGACCGCGGGTCGCGTATCGTGACGATACACAGCATTAACGCACACGTGCGGATCGTGCGTTAATAAGGCATCGTCTGGAAGCGAAAAGGAGCAGGGCAATCCGTCGATCGCGAGCAAGCCGTGAGCGCACGCTAGGGCCGCGGTTTGGGGGGGGCGGAGTGCTGCGCGGCAGCGGCCGATAAAAGGGCTCGAGCGTGTACTAGGAGCCCCCATCCGATGTTTCGGAATCTCATCTCTTTCTCTCTTTCATCAATTAGTATCAGAGCACCGGCGAATTCGATTCCTACCTATTTTTTTCGCCACAACCTTCTCTTCCGACGCACGCGACGTTTGAGCATTCACCGGTCTTCTCCCTTCTTCGCAATTGACCTCTATCAACGTCCTGAACCTGCCCACACCGTTCTCGCTGCAAACGGCTGACCGAATCGACTCCGACGACGGTGTCCTGGCGAGCGGCGTTGCAGACGACGAGACGAATCCACGCGGCTTCGAGCAAAATTGACGTCGCCAGG
>LTAE01013283.1:0-12800 GCA_001647135.1 Pontederia paniculata
ATAAGAGTTTAGCCGGACATCCTGGGGTTAACATATACAATATCAAAATAAGGTTCAGCCAACATCCTTGCCGGAAATAAAAACTAAGTGCAAAAGAAATGAAAGTTTGTCGGCGTCTGTCCTCCTCCTCGTGCACGTCGCCTTCTTCTTCCGTATATCCTCCTCCGTGTCGTCCTCAGATCCCCTCTATTGATTCCCCAAAATCTGGAGGTCAAAGGAATTCAAAATCCCAAGAATCTCCAAAATCTCGGTCAGGTGAGGGGTAAGCTCCGCAATATCCGGGGGGTAATCTCCGCAAAATCTGGGGCCAGTTATGGAAGTTCCCCCGGTTCCTCGGCTGCAACCACAAAAACGAAAGAAATTCAAAATTTCGAATGTTCAAATAACTAAAATCATGAAATTTGGTCAAAATCTTCTTAAATTAGCTTAAATTCTCAAATTCCAATAATGATGATACCGAATATTTAAAAAGTGGAAAATGGACGTAAATCAGCATAAATTGTTTACAAAAATGGAGATTGGGGTAAGCTTTTCGGAGGTTGGGTCAAGCTATTTAGGTATACCTTTTTCCGTCATCAACATCCCTGGTTTAGCTAACCATTATGATTGACTGAGGTTACCCTAATTCTAAGGATGCATATTTACTTCATTAAAGACGCATGTATTGCGTCCTTAATACATTCACTGACGCTATAAAAAGCGTCCTAATACATGGTGTCCCAAAAAATTTTAAGGACGCAAATAAATGTGTCTCTATCTAGCGTCGCTGACATTGAGACACTATCAAATGCATCTTTATTAACTGTTGATACCTTAAGGACACAATTATATACGTAGTTAATATATATTATTAACATAAAGACACATTTACATGCATCCTTAGTAAGTGTACATAATGTAAGGACGCTTTCAACTATGTTATAAGAAAGTGTCACCTACATAAGGACGCCTCTAAATGTGTCCCTAATAAGTGTTGCTAGTATTACAACACAAATTCAATGCGTCGTCAACAAGTGTTGTAAGGACGCTAAATTGTGTCAAGACGTTATTTAATGTCTCCTTCAAGCATTCCTATCATAAGAACATTATTCAACGCGTCATTAGCAAGGATGCTATTATTTTATAAATAAAAATCATCTCAAATATAAGAACACTTTATTCATGTATTATTTATATTGTAGTTATTATTAAACACATAATTTAAACATTCCAAATTACATACTATACAAGTTTTGCAATTACATACATCTTGCAAAATTAAATGAACATTTTTCAAATTAAAAAAATATCAATTGGAGTAACAATAAAAATTATTATATCAACTTGAAATATATTTATTTATCACTGAGCATCAAATATTTATAAGTAACATTATAAAATATTGTCTACATGATAAGATATTTGAACTAGATAAAATGACAAATCTAAAATCCTCCATGACAATGAAATTTGAGTTTGCATCTTGACAGTTGAATTTTTTCATTCATGCCCCTGTTCACATGAAAAAAGACTAATAAGCAATTGAACAAAATTCTCTAATCAAGTAATTATAAAAAAAATATTTTACATATAATTAATATAGCCAAAATAATTATTTACTTGTGAAGTTATGATTCTTCTGCACTTCCTACAAAATGCTCTCCTAGAAAATTAATATTTCTTATTAATCCTGCATAGAAGAAGTTTGTTCTTGATCTTTGAATTTTATATTCAAATTATAGTTTCATTTGTTCCCTAATTTCTTAAACACAGTTACGAAAGCAAAAAGATTATATTCAAATATAAGAAATTAATAGTCATTTATGAAACATAGTCATACATTAAGAAACTCTTTGGAACGCCTCAAAAGTCAAGCTAAACAAATGTTAGGTTCAAATATCACTAGACAAAGAATATTAATTTAAAAGTATAAATATAAATCAGACGCCACATTGATAGATGAACATGATTTGAAAATAAAACGAGAAACTTCTACTTAACAATATACCTAAACTAAATGGCGGCTTGTATACAATGTCGTCTCAATGATAGAAATATCTGAAAAAAATAAAATTATTTTAATCAATAAAAAATATAATTAAATACTCACTATCATATAACCAAACTTAAACACAAAAGAATATAATTGAATCTGAATAAAAGAGACATGTATATAATTGAATCTTTGGAGCTCATGCGTGAATGGTTCGCCCAAGGAGGCGGCACGACAGCCCCTGAGTCCGCGTAGGGAGCCCCGCTCGGGACTTCCCCTCACTGCAAGACAATGAAATATATTAATAGATAGTAATAAAAGAAATAAATATTAATTGCGTAAACGCATAAAACTTTTATACCGTGCTAGTTGAATGATATCAACCGTGTTGTAGATCTGCAAAAAAAGTCCCGAAGATTTTGAAATAAAAAATAAAAACATGCAGCGAGTAAATAAAAAAATTAAATAAAAAATTCAACAGGCAAGCCCGCGCTTGGCAGCGGGCGCGCCCGCATATGGCATCCGCCACGCCCGCTGGATTCGGCAGATCCATGCCGGATCGTCGCCGATCCAGGGCGCACCCGCTGGATCCGGCAAATCCATGCTGGATCGGGTCGGATCCGGCCCCGGATCGGCGCCAATCCGGCAGACCCATGCCAGATCGGCATTGAAGAGGGAGAGGGGAGTGAGGAGAGGATATATACACGCCGGAGAAGGAGGAGAAAAGGTTGGAGAAGAAGGGGGAGGAGATTTTGTTTTAAGGGGAGGCCATTTGTGGCCTCTGCCGCTTGTCACCATCGTCGGAGAGGGGAGGGAGGAGAGGAGACAGTCGCAACGCGTGACAAGAGGAATGAGTGAAAACAAGAGAAAACGTCTAGGGTTTTTCGAATTTTGGGGTGGTCTCTTAAGACTTCCCCAATTGGATTAAGAATATTACCTCCTCTTAAAATGTATGATTAAATTAAATAGAGAAGTATTTATGCCTAGTTTACTTTATCATAAGATTTAGTTATACTTTATCAAAAGTATTTATACCTAATTTAATTTATCTATATATTATTGATAGAGAATGTGATAAGTATTATCATCGTCATTCATATAAAATACATTTTTTAATCAATAACTGTAGTTTTAATATTAAAATTAATTAAAGTGTAACTCAAATTCTTTAATTTCATTATCAAATAATAAAATTAAAATTTTTATCTTTTAAGACTTAAAATCTATAATTGCATTATCAAAAGATAAAATTAATTTTTTAATCTTTTTAGAATTATTATTAAGTTTTAAAATAATATATTGGTATAAATAATGATAATGATAACCATATATGTTATAGGAAATAAATAGTATATTTTATTTAAAACAAAGATAAATTCATGAGATTGTGACAAAATTTATAATGCCATGTCATCCATGTAAAACAGAGGTAATAATTATCGTTTAAATATTGATTTAGTAAAAATAAAATAAGAGTTTGGCTTAATTTATAATTAGGTCTCTTAAAACTTTTAAGTTTAATCTTTATATTATAACTCTTATTTTTTACAATTTAATAATTTCATAATTATTTATTTAAAAAAATGAATAAATATGGTTAATTTCATCGTAATATCATAAATTATTTTCGTCATGAGTTTTTTATATATGTAAAATATTAAAAAGCCTTGTTCTCATCTAAAACACTACCTAATATGTTTTTTATTATTCACAACAATTAGGATGCAACTCAAGTGTTGCTATATAGAGACATAAATTATTTGTGTTGTGAATTTGGAGATGCAATATCGAAGTGTGGTTATAATATGAACTAATATAAGGACGTTTAAATTATGTCTTAATTTTAAAAAAATTGGATGCAAATTGTAGTTGTGTCCTTAATACTTTATAATACGGAAACGCTATAAGCAAGTGACTCAAAAATTGAACGCTTTAGATAAAAGGACAATGTTATGTATTGCATCCTTAAGAATGTGTCCCTATATGACCATTTCGTTGTAGTGCAACCATTATTAATGGCACATTGAAATTGATTGAATTAAATATAGGATTATCAATTTTGATAATTGATGATTATATTATATAGTTCAGATAATCTTATCGATATTGATGAATCATGGATCTTTATTGTTATTGAAAAGATCAAGACTCTTTTTTTTAGTTGCCCCCATGTATCTGGGGCTACTAGAACCCAACTAATCTGTGACGCCCCGGGTCGGACACCTGGCTATGGTGGGTGAGGCTCTCAATGGGGAATTACTGTGTACAAGGGGCTCGAACTCGAGACCTCCTTTAAGCAGGGAGGAGCTCCTTATCACTCCACCCCCATCCTATTGGTAGATCAAGGCTCTTATTGATATGGGACAGCATCATACATGGACGATTTAAGGAAGTCGCAAGATGGATTGCTTGTTATGAACTGATAATAAATAAGATAATGTCTAGCATGAATATTTATTGATATTGAGCATAGGATTGCCTATTGCTATTTAATGTTCATGTTATGTTGATATTGATATGGAAATTGTTAACGTCAAATATATAACGATTAAATTGTTATTGTTATATTGATACATAAAGATTGTGCCTTATTATTGTTATTGATGCATATCATATGCTAAGTATTGTGATAAGGTGTTTCATTGCACTATGTGTAAAATGACTAAGTATCAAAGAACCATAAAGGATGACAAATATTGTTATGACTTATATATTGGATGCAAGCTCATGGCATCAATTTTTCCTGCACGTGTCCTACAGGTGATTGGTTGCATCGAAGATCAAATGGATGGATTGAGAATGATGATCAAGCTCATGATGGATTGACCTTGCATATGGTTAAGTTATATAAATTTATGTTAAATGTTATTAAGCTTTCGTTGATTGATATTAAGTTTTAATGTTGGATTTATTCTATTGTAGATAAAAGATTAAAAAAAATTATTATGTCAACATGATGTCCCGGAAAATATCAAGCCGATGTCAAGTATCGATTCGATCGCGTGCGAGATATCGTTCTTAAGGCGATATAGTGCGGACTTTTCTTTTTCTTCCTTTTCTACAATAAAAGAGAAAAACATACATGAATTACGGTAAATCTGAAAATTATATTAAATACAAAAATGGAAATCTATTTGCTCAAACAAGGGAAAGAATTTATATATTAAAAGTGGTATATATGTGCGGTTGAGATAAGAAAAAAGGGTATGAGACCACTTATCAACGTGAACGAAAAGGAGACAAGTTGAGTTAGCAAAATTGTCGGTGGTCACTAATAGGGACTAAGAAGAAATAGAGGTTAAAGTTAATATTTCATTGATTGAAAAGAAAAGTTAGAGGGCAACGATATTTGATGAGTGCAAAAGTTGTGTTCGAATCGAGAAGTAAGAATTAGGGGTGTTCATCGGGTTGGGTCGACCCGGTGAAACCAGCCACCCGAACCGACCCAAACTGAATTGGGTCGGTTTGGTTTCTTGGTTGGGTCGGGTCCGACCCGGTGAAACCGGCCACCCGAACCGACCCAAACTGAATTGGGTCGGTTCGGTTTCTTGGTCGGGTCGGGTCCGACCCGGTGAAACCGACCACCCGAACCGACCCAAACTGAATTGGGTCGGTTCGGTTTACGGGTCGGACCCGACCCGACCCGACCAAGACCCGACCTTGGACGGGTCGGGTACGGGTTGAAAAATCCCAACCCGAATCAACCCGACCCAACCCGATGACCCGAATTTTTTTTTAATTTTTCTAAAATTAAATTAATTTTAATTTAATTTAAAGGTTAAATTTAATTTAAAACTTAAAATATATCATAATAAAATATTTAAAAAAGTTTTTTTATGTTGTAAAATGAATATTAGATATAATGATTCATATTAAATACTAAAAAATAAAATAAAATAAATAAAAAATGAAAAAATGAAAAAAAAAATAAAAAAAATTGATCGGGTGACCCGTCGATCCGACCCAATCCAACCCGACTTTGGTCGGGTCGGGTTGGGTCGGATTTGCATGCCAAAAGTGGCACGACCCGATCCAAACCGACCCGACCAAAATTGGCGGATCGGTTCGGGTTTGGGTTCGGGTCGGGTTCAACTCGACCCATGAACACCCCTAGTAAGAATATTTTATTTAAGAAGAAATAGAGGTTAAAGTTAATGTTTCATTGATTGAAAAAGAAAAGTTAGAAGGCGACACATATTATAATGATAAAATTGAGGGACCATAGACTTTTTATATGATGCACTTAAATATACTATAAAAAATAAAAAATAAATAAAATAATAAAAAGCAATTACTTGTGTAGTTATATTTTTAATATTTTCTCATTTCGATTTAATCCCGCTCATCATGTGAAAAAAAAAGAATTAATTTTAAATACAAATTTCATCAAAATTTGAACTTAATTTTTTATTATGATATCATATAAAATTATATGCACTATCAATAATATTAAATTAAACTGATAAAAAAATAATATCATTATATTTATACGTAATATTGTGATTCTTCAATTCACTTTCCTTATTTCAAATAATCTCACATACATAGTTGTTTTTTCTATTTTATTATTATTTGATTCTAAAAATAAGTCCGTCCAGTCTAGTCAAGGCCATTTGGGGCTTTCTAGCCCGACACAACACACTAGCCAAAATGTGGGTACCACAAGAATTTGATCACAGTCAACCCAACAGTCAACCCAATTTGAGTGAGAATCTCATATCTAATAATTTTATGGAATATTTTTTTATTATGCTTTTCCTTAATTTAATTATATGAATATATAAATTTATATTTCATTTTTTGTACGTATTGTTTTTTGATTAATTTTCTCTACGTATTCTATTTGATCACGTGGAATATGGCATATATTATTTGTTATTTGACGTTTTTATTCTTTATCTTGTAATTAACTCGTAATATCTCTTTTAATCAATTTCATTATTTTATAGTTTAATCATTTTAGTTCTCTATTTTTTATTCATCATACTTTTTTCTTAATTTAATTTATGAAATTTTAAGACATATAAAATATTATGCATTCTAGCACTATTTTAATCTCTTATGAGTCGTTTGGCTGGAGAATAAGTGTAGGAGGAATATATATAAAGAATAAATATTATTTTATATATTCTCAGTTCCGTTTAGCATTTGGATTGAATGAATAAACAAATATTTTTATATTAGATTTATTTAAAATATATTATACTAAAAGTAAATAGCAATAATAATATATTCGTAATAATAAATGAGCATTTATATTTATAAATTTAATTATTTACTGATTATGATAATTTAGTAATTATTTATTATTTGATTAACTAATTAATTAATTGATAATATTATATAATTATAATATTGTTTGTATCATCACATAATATAAGTTAATTAAATTTATAATTATAAATAATTTATGATTGTTCATTATAATAAATAATATAAGAAATATAATACTATATGTATAAAAACAAAAAAATGAAATATGATTAAAAAAGAAAATTGGTGGAATATATGATATTCCAACTTTTGAGAAGAATAATAAAATTGGAGTAAATAAAGAAAAGTTAGTAGTTTCATGATTTTTTTTATATGTTTTTTAAAAAAATTGATATAATACTATTCCGATAGCAGATTGGATATATTCTTGTAGTAAAGAGATATTCCCTCCCCCTCCCCCCTTTATCTCACGACTAAATGACCCCCTAAGTGTTATATTTGGAAATACAAAAATGATATTATTTTGTTCATATATTAATATAATCAAATATTATGCTCATATACTATATTATTTATTGGATTTTATGTTTGTGTCGAGCTAGGTCATCCCCGCACAAAAACGGGGGAAGAGTTTGCACTGGCACCCCCTAAAAATTTAAAAAGTTTTAGTAGTAATAATATTCAAATGTCGACAATTGGATTATTGGTTAGCGATATTAGTATCTAAGATTTCATAAGTTTGAATCTTCCATTAGCAAGTATTTGTAAGTTCTTTTTCTTCTAGTCCACCAGCCCAACTTTGTTTTCTTTCTTCTAGTCCGTCAGCCCATCTTAAAGCCCAATTAGTTTGAATTGGAACCCATTTTAATGTCCAACGAATTAAATTAGCGTTCTAGTCCAAATTAAATTAATATAAGAATGTAATAGTATAATTAACTTTATCTATATAATTAACATAATTTACATTGAAGAAGGCATTAAAATATTTTCTTAAAGCAAATTAAAGTTACAAAAGAAGTCTTGAAATATGGTGATATAAGTTTTTTCTCCATAATTTTTTTTGTGCTTATTTTCTTTTTTTAACATTAATTTTTTTTATTTTCTTTTTTAACATCATTTTTTTCATATCAATCATTGTTACTTTATATTTATTCAAAAATAATATATTGAAATTTTATCTGTAATTTTATTGTCATATTATTATTCTTTTATTGTACTGAATATGAATATTGTGAAGATTAAATCATGCAATTGAATAGGTGACCAATGGATGAATGATTATCTAATAATATATATTAAAAAGATATTTATGTACTATCACTAATAATGTCATTGTACTATCACTAACAACGTCATTCTTCATATATTTCAAGAAAATAAAATTTTGTCGAAATTAATTATTAAAATAGATGTCATAATTTTTGAAATATTTTTTATATTATTTATCATACTATTCTAATTTTTTATAATGATATTAATTTAAAATGTGCATCTACTGAAAAATTTGTCTAGCTCCATTCATGTCCCCGCGTCGTCGATTAAATAATAATAATAATAATAATAATAATAATAATAATAATAATAATAATAATAATAATAATAATAATAATAATAATAATAATAGTCATCTTCTTTGATGCCGCAAACATTAAACNAATAATAATAATAATAATAATAATAATAATAATAATAATAATAATAATAATAATAATAATAATAATAATAATAATAATAGTCATCTTCTTTGATGCCGCAAACATTAAACACGTGTTTATTTATCTAGCTAAGTTTTTAAATTTTTTTATCTATTATTAGTTGAACTTAAAATATTATTTTAAAGTTCATTACGATATCAGAAAGTATATGTTTAAAAAGATATCACATAACTTAGAAAATGTAATTTTTAGCGAAGGAAATGAAGTAATATTAGTGAAAATAGAGGTCAAACTGATTTCTTATCAAATTTTAAGAAAAAAAGATAATCAAATTATAATTGTCGAAATAATTTTTTTTTCTATTTTACTTATGGATGATATTTATTTATTTTTTTGTCATATTTATTTGAATAGCATTTTTCATGTGACCGAGATCGAGGTATATCAGGCGATGTAAAATAATACAATAATGCGTTACGAGAACAACTTGAGTCGTGACAGAAACATTGAGCATTTCAAATAGAAGAAGCCAATGACATTATTAAGGATTTGCAGGAGATCTCATGCACAAGTTGTCTTACTGATAGCTAGTCAACAATAACATGCATTAACGTGTGTACGTAGGCTAACTAGTCAGCTTAATTTATTTGATTATTTACATTTGGGAAACCTACGAATCTGTCTGCGATTAATTTGGTACTGAGCAACAGCATATGTCTTCCGACGTGCAGTAGCTACCATTAATAAAACCTTTGTCAGTGCAGTTCTTCGCGCACTCTTCTTGGTTGGTGCAAGTACCAATAGGATGGCAATTGCCCTCGGTTGCCACAACCATCAAGTAACCAGGTCCTGCAATGGCATATGTTGAAATGAGAGTTGTTGTATCCTCCTAATTCATCTGCCTAATATCTTTCTAACAATCACGATGATATGCTATGTAATTTTATTATTTTTAAAATAATTTTATTATATGAGTGCTAAAAGAATTTTTACACACATCAATTAGAAAGATTTATATTTTTCCTATTGAAATAGGTGACCACTCTATTGTGATAGAAAAAAAAAACATAAATAACATATATCCCTCTTACCTATATATAGTGTCCAATTCACTCAATCTATCCTTAAACTTTGATATTTTATAAAGTATGATATTTTCCATTCAATACCTTTAGTAATTCCATGAAACTTTTTTTTTTCATTTGTCAAATTATTTTCCCTTATGCAAGTATTATATTTATAATAGTGTTTATTGTCTTTTTTATTTAAAATATAAAAATTATTGAAGAGGTGGCCGGCAATCCTTCCTAATATTTTTGAAAAAAAAATCATTTAAAGTAATCGTAAAAATATAAAAATATGTTACAAGTTTAGAGGGCAAAATTATCATTTCGTAAGTAGTAAAACTGTATTTAACAGAAATATATGAATATACATATACATATTATATATATATATAATATATATAATGTAAATTGCAAACTAAATCCATTGGTACACACAGTGGCGGAGCCAGAACTTTTATCGAGGGGGCGCATAATTGCTCGTATAGTTATTTATATAATTTGAAAATTATTTAAAATATTAATTTATATTTTCAATTATAATTGTTAATATTTTGTTGAAATAGCTTAATGTAATTTAAGATGTTTACATCAATTTTATTTCATGCATATGTGGTTTCAAATATGGAAAGGAGAAAAGGGAGTCTTAGCTTCATCAGTGGAATTTGAAGAACGTTTTTTTTAATATTTAAAGATGGAAAAAAAGTGTGAATATTTAAAAATATGAATATGATATTATAAAACTAATTCATAATTAAATAAAAAAATAAAAAATGATAATGTTGAGATATCTTTTCATAAAAAATACATAGTTTTATGCCTATGATATAATAAGTAGATTCATATGATATAGTCATAGATTAATAAGTAAAAATATATAATGTAGTATATATAAATAATACTATTAATGAATGAATAAATATTAATATAATATAAGTAAATTTATTTTATGAAAGTGTATATTAGATAACATATGAGTAAAAATAAAGAATAAATAATAAGAAAGTAAAAATGAAAAAGATAAATTAAATAAATGGGAAAGAATAATATGTGATTTCAAATATGGGAAGAAAAAAAAAACAATCTTAACCTGGTTATGAGTAAAAGTAAATAATAAATAATAAGAAAGTAAAAATAAAAAAGATAAATTAAATAAATAGGAAAGAATAATATGGATTTCAAATATGGGAAGGAAAAAAAATCTTAACCTGTGAACTCAACTATAGGAAAAAAGAAATAGAATGAAATAGAGCAGCTCAGAGGATCCGAACCAATGACCTCTTAGTGGTTTCACTTCATCTCTAACCATCTGCACAAGCAACCGGTTGTGATATTAACTAATAATACTATTACTTAGCCAGTAATGGAGAGAGAGAGAGAGAGAGAGAGAGGATTCAGCCACCTTCATGCCTTGATGATAGAAACAAGAAGTTGACTACGAGAATGACCAAAATGAATCGCTGCAACATCTTTGCGTCCTCCAAACCCCTTCGTTTGTCTCTCTCCGTTCCAATGCCCCCTTCCAAGGTAATGCTTAGTATGTGCATATATATAGTGTATATATTGATTAGAGTCATAATTGATCATATTTATTTAGATTTGTCTATCAACGGGAATTATTTGACAAGTTATTGCACAATTATAACGTTGATTCGATCTTATGTTTGCGCATGGGTCATATTCATTATTTCTCAAATGGTGTTATATTACACATCATCATCATGAATCGCATGACATTTAATATATGTAATATTCATGTATTTTATTATTAGTAAAAGTTCTAAGAAAAATCTATATCTAAATATTCATTATATATTAATAATAGCTAAGTATTATATGTAATATATACGATGGGGCATCCTCCCAACAATATTTTTTTATCATTTTACTTATATACTACATAATATGTAATGCTTCATACACAAAATACTCAGAAATGCCTCCCCATCCCCACCGTCCAAAAGAAATTAACGCCTATAGATGGTCAATGATTTATCATGGGAAAAACCTATTCACTACCAAACTGTATTTGGGACTCGAGCATTAGTGACTTTTAAGGCTTGTGAGCATAAAAAGAAATCTGACTTTTATGTAAACTAAAATTTAAAACCCTATAAATAGTTGCATAGAAGGAAAAAAAGAACTTGCACCACACATATCTTCTCTTTTGCTGTTTTGCCATAGCCTTGGGTCTTTTGTGTCCTAAGATCCACAGGTATGATGCATTATAGAGAATTGCATAAAAAGACCTCGACTATGATTCTTGTTATAAATTTGGCCTAATTTTTTGTTAACTAGATAAAAAAAAGTCATCAACTTCCAGGGTTTTATTATATTCAGCCTAACCTATTTAAGGAAATTATTATGTTTGATTTAATTAATTCCAGGGATGGACCCATGATAGAAAATCAGGGGGAACCAAATCTCTAATAAATAATGAACATAAAAAATAAATATTATAATTAAAGCTCTTAAAAATTAAAGTGACTTACAAAAATATCTCTTAAGAATTAAAGTGACTTACAAAAATATCAAATTGCATAACATTGTTATCATATAATATTTCAAAAAATAGAACGCCGCTCTTTCAAATCACGAAAATCAACTATAAGTGAATCCATAGTAAATTTCTCAGCAATTTCTTTTTCAATATAAACTAGCAAACAATCTGATAAGAAATCATCTTCAATCTTATTTCGAAGCTTATTTTTAATTATGTTCATCGCCGAAAAAGATCTCTCTGTAGTAGCTGTAGAGACTGAGAGAGTAAGAATAAGAGTAACAACTCGGTATACCAGAGGATAGACATCACATTTTTTTTGTTTTCACCATCCATTGACATAAATCTGATATAGTTGATAGCTTCTCGAAATCAGCAAGTTCTCTAATATGGTC
>LTAE01013284.1:0-12791 GCA_001647135.1 Pontederia paniculata
CCCCCCCCTCTTGGTGCCATTGTAGATCCTACACAAATGAGGTAAGATCAAACTTTATCAAGTGCAAAAATTACAACTAAAAATTCCTTCTAGGTAGTTGCATAATTCAATTGGGCTAGATTTAACGTGCTGCTGATGTAGTATTGACATGAAAGGTTTTCTCATTTAATTGTCCCAATATTGCTCCAATTGCAACATCACTAGCTTCACATATCAATTCAAAGGGCAGTGACCAATTTGATGCTACACAAATAGGTTGCAGAGATTAACTTTTCTTTTAACAACTCAAAAGCATGTAAGCAATCAACATTAAGATCAAACTTCATGTACTTCAAAAGAAGTTGAGTTAATGACTTGGTAATTTTTTGAGAAGTCCTTAATAGATCATCTGCAAAAACTATCATGTCCTATGAAACTTCTCATTCCCTTGACATTAGTTTGTGGAGACAAATCAACTATCACATTGATCTTTGCTTTATCGACTTCAGTGCCTTCGTGTGAAATCGACTATCACATTGATCTTTTACTAAATTTTATGGCCAAGCACTATCCCTACACCATGAAATGACATTTTTTCAGTTTAACACAAGGTTAGTTTCTTCGCACCTTTGCAACGGTTTTTCCATATGTTCCAAACAACTTTTGAATGAATCTCCAAAAGGTATAAAATCATCCATGAAATTTTTTGGGAATTTCTCGTTCATCTATGAAGATGGACATCATGTATCTCTTAAATATTGCGGGTGCATTGCATAGCCCAAATGTCATTTTTCGATATGCAAAGGTGCCATACATGTATGTTCTTATCTTGATCTTCATGTGCCACTGCAATTTGATTATAACTAGAATATTCATCTAGAAAACAATAATATTCATGACCATAAACCTGCTCTAGTATTTTTTTATCAATAAATGGAAGAGGGGAGTTGTCCTTACATGTAGCATCATTTAATTTTTTGTAGTCACTCGAAGAGGGAATGAGTTCATTGTTTTTATTTGTAACCACTGTCATTCCCCTTTTTTGGGCACTACGTCTACAAGACTAATTCACTCACTATTAGATATAAGGTAAATGATACATGCATCAAGGAGTTTGACAAATTCTTTTGGTTACTATCTTTTTTAGTGTGGGATTGAGCCTTCTCTGAAACTGTGTTACCGACTTATTGTTTTCCTCCATGAGAATTTTGTGCATTCAGATGAAAGGGGAAATCCCCTTTATATCTTCAATGGACCACATTATTGTCATCTTGTGTCTTCGGAGGGTGTCTAAGCAATTGATCTTCTTCTTCCCTTGTTAACGCAAAAGACACTATAACATGATATGCACTAGTTTAAAAAAAGCAGTATTTCAAGTGTTCTGGTAACATCATCAATTCAGGTGATGGTTTGCTTTTAGTGTCACTATTTTCTAACTTCATTTTTTAGACTCGATGGTGACGAAGCAATCTCAGAATCACTAATGATTTCCTCATCCTCCTATGCTTCCTAGTCCACAAGGTCCTATATAATATCATCAAGTTCCTCTTTAAGCTGCTCATCAATAGCATCTATTGCGAAACAGGGGGATGCATCAACTTGATATCACAAAGTTTTTCCAACATTGAAAGATAGATTATCATCATCAACTTGAAGTGTCAACTTCCCTGGTTGGACATCAAAAAGTGTTCTTGTAATTGCCAAGAATGGCTGCCCCAAGATAATATATCTTTTTTTCTCTTGTTTTCATGTCTAGCACCACAAACTCACCAGGAAAACAAAATTTTCTACCTGTACCAAGACATTTTCTAATAGTCCTCAAAAGATTGATCAGCCAATTGAAGCAATACACTAGTTTCTTTCAGTTCTCTTGCTTTTATCCTCAAGTTGATAGAATAAGGCATGAGATTTATGTTGGCACATAAATCATAAAGAGCATCTGCACAATGGAAGTCATCAATCGGGGAATAGTAAAACTTCATAGATATTTTAGTTTCTATCGTACGCTCCAATGACACAAATAATAACATTTTGGTGTTAGTTTGATAAGACTTGTTTCTTCTATCTTCCTCTTGTTGCTGAGGATCTTTAAGGAATTTTGCATAGCTAGACATCTATGTAAGGACTTTAGAGAATGAGATGTTGATGTGAAGTTGTTTGAATACCTTCAAGAACTTTGCAAATTGGTTGTGCAATCTCTCCTTGTGATACTTTTGAGGATATGAAAGGTTGACGGTCTTCTAGTTTGAAATGATGGTGCCTTGTTCTTCTTTTCCTTTGTTAATTCGGGTTTCTTCTCCCCTTCGATAGCATTGTGGCATCTGAGGTTGTGGAGGAAGGGACCTCCAATTGCAATTCACTCTTGGTGGTGATCTCTTTTCTTGCTATTTCAGATACTTCTCTGTCTCACTAGGTAAAGTTTTAGGTTGCCTTCCAGAGATTATATTGGCTAGTTGTCCCACCTACATTTTTAATATTTTAATAGATGCATCTTGGTTAGTAAATTTAAGATTCAACAATAGTAATAAATTTTGCCAAAATTTTCTTTAGATTAGTTTTAAATTCATAACAGGGTTGAAAGCCAGGAGGTCGTTGTTGTGGCTTGTTGATCCATGAGTACTTTGGATTACTTTGGAGACCCGACTAAGATCCAGAATAGTTGCCGTTGTTATTTTTGAAGAAGTTGTTAGAGACGAAATTTATATTTTCTAATTGTAATTGAGAGAAATTTGTTTCCGTAGGCCATTCATGATTTGGATGTCCTTCATCATGGAAATCACATGATGTTGATGTTGTTTGTAATGTCTCTTTTCATAAGTAGTTCCATTTTCTTGTTCAGAGTCTCTAATTGAACAGCTATATGTGTCGAATTATCCAGTAGGCCTCTAGTCTGAATCTTAAGATGATCCCTTTTATAAAACTATTTGGATTAAGCCATATGTATATAGTTAAGTTAGTAATATTTTTCTAAGGTCTTTGAGTGATCCATGCTCATGACATCCAATTTCGCCTATGTCCTCAGATATTCATCTTTCTCCTTGTCCTAGTCCACCACAATGTAGTTTGGGTAAAAATTGTTGTGACCATAATTATAGTGAACATGTCGTCACTTCACAATTTGTTAATCACCTTTGCCTTGAGATTGAACATAAGCAACATCGCGAGGATGAATCTTGAGATGATGTCTTTTATGAAACTCTTCATAATGAGACATTTATACAGTCAAATTAGTTGTGTTTTGCTTTGTTCTTCGAGTGATCCATGCCCACAACATCTAGTTTCACCTATGATCTCAGATATTTGTCTTTCTTCTTTTGTTAGTACACTACAATCTAGTCCAGGTGTTGTTTCCAAAAAATCGACAATGTGTTTGCGCATGTTTTCATTGTCATAATACTAATCACATTGTCTCTCAGTGTTGTTAAAAACTCAGAGTTACTTGTTCTTAATCACCTGATCTTCCATGCGATGATAGATTTTGTTTGGTAGAGGTCCATGCGCTATCTATGATAGTAATCTCGAGCCGCTGACCTCTTGATAGTCAAATAAGCTCTTGTTTATACTCCTCTTGTCGAGCTGATTGTCACAAATCCAATTGATATTCCTTTTGCAAGCTTATGGTTTCAGATATCAAAATTGCTCCTCTTACCGAGTTGTTAATTATTCTTTATAGAGATGATCCTATTTTGACATCCATTAATGTTGACACGATGATTTCCGCATGATTTTATCTCATTGTAAGACATTGATGTTTGCAAAACGAGGTTCTAAGCATTTGTCCTCCGAGCATAATGACACCGATTGTACAATTTAATATGTGTCGCATGTCGACTACTCCATCTCATCATGGAAAATTTTCATATGGTATCTTGTCAGGAGCTCAATATCCACATGGAGATTCGTTCAAAGTTAACTCTTTCTGTAATGAATATAAGCATTCTTTGATGATCATAGCAATTTTTTGAATATACATGTGAATTCACGTGATGTTCGTATGCATCTTAAATTTTATCCTCACGTCACTCTTATTGAATTTTATGAGCGAGTCACTATTACTTATATTTTTTTGTGAACAGGAACTTAATGCTTATATATTAGATTTGTCACTTGATTATGATGTCAGCTCATTGTTCAATGTTAAAAATTTTCACTCGGATTTTGGTTGTGGCTGTCTCCTGGTTGGACAGTTATATTGAAGGAGATTGTGGCATTTAAGTCCGCAGAACACAACATAGCTCATTTATATGGATGAGCTCAATGTAGATCCAGACTTGTTCTTCCCAGTGCAGCACCCACTAAAAATGCCAGATACAAGGAGTAACAGAGTCTAAATGCCTCTGTGATGCTTGAAAGTGAAGTTCAAAACATTTGCGTTCACAAGAGCTGATTTTCAAGCATAAGATACAAGGCAAAAAAAAACTTCCTTTTGACAAGATACAAAATCTTTACAAAAGATAAAACATAGTAGCTTTGGTGAGTTTGATCAATGGCGCTGCCACCACCCTTATCCTGGTTGCAGCTGTTGTTTCTTCTTTTACTTGCATCTGTTTAGCAAATTGTTCTTCCCAACAAATCTAATGGGCCACACCAGCAGTCAAGGATGCCGAAGCTGCGTTTGATTTCTTTTCAGCAATTGAAAACAGTGCTTTATCTATTTCAGCAAATACATCTTCCTTGTTGGCATTTCCATTAACCTAAAAGGAAACGACGGACCAAATAAGCATTCTGTCACACAATGTCCTCATTCGCATGACAATTTCATTGTTACGTTACGAAAAAGATGGATGTTTGAACATTTATACCAGGAAAGACAAATCCAGATCGAACAACATCATGAAATTCCAGAAGGCCCTCTCTATTCTTAACCAAAAAAGAACGCCTCAAGGCATCTTCTTTAGTTCATGAATTATGGACACAACTCAAAAACTGATCTGTTTAGACATTATCTCACAACAATATTGCAAAAGCCCAACTTCCACCAAACGTTAATGTTTGAAAAAGAAAAACAGAAAAATTCAAAATTTCTTTATCGTATAAAATCTTTGCGGAATATATACATATATATATTGCAACCAGAACAAATTTCAAGTATCTAGGGACAGCATGGAAAATATTTCCATGTAGCCTAATACCTGTAAATATAAATTTCATTCTATCACATTGACATATATATATTTATTGAGATAAAATGATGGCATATTTACCTTGAACATTATATCCTCGTATACTGAAAGTACAGCTTCGACGTTCTGATTATGAGTCTGCAACCTTAGCTTTACCTTTAAAAAAGAAAAAAAAAAGAAATGACATGTATGCATCAGCATTCTATCCTCAATATCAACCAAGAATAATGTCATTCACATGTCTAGGGACAAATAGTTCTGTGAATGATGGAACGTTACTTGCTAATAAAGGAACTGAGAAATGAACTTCAGCAACTTTTATCTGGCAAATGGAATACCTTTTCTTCTGTATCATCGAAACGTTGTGTCAATCTTGCAGCAATTTCCTCGTTTTCAGGTGGGGAGTACTTCAGATGGTATATTTTCCCAGTAACCGGATCCAGCCTTCTTCCAACTACTCGATCAACAAGACTTTCTTCAGAAACCTGTGAAATATCAAGATCTATGAATTTAATCTTCCAAATGTTATCATGAAATTTTAAATTACATGACCACAAGATGATTCTGCGAATAAATGTTATAAAGGTATAAGGGAAACTTTATATAGACAAAACAAAGGCATTATTCATAAATTAAGCCTTTTAAGGGGAATTACTCATAAAACCTGCTTCTACACAAATCATGAGTTTCTTGATCACTACTTCACTACAAGTATGCATAACCCGGATATTGCAGCCTAATACCTGATGTGGAACAATTCAGGAGGCCTTTGTAAGAATCACTTTATAAATGCATTGCTACTTAACCAGGTCATCCACAAACATTTAGCTTTGCATAAGGAACACAATATGAAAGTTGGGCTAATTAAAGACATGTGGAACACATACTGTTTACTATAGGGTAAGGCATCTTAAATATAGGTGTTAGGATGCTTAAGCAAAAAATAAATTACATGTGAAACAGGAGAGTTGGGTGATTTTGCAACACTGACATGCATATAACTTAGAATGTAACATGAGATATTGACTACAGGTGCAGTACTCACATCCAGGAGGATGAAAAGATCAGGACGAATATTCAAATCTTCCAAAGCTTTGGCCTGGGATAAGCTTCGTGGATAACCATCCAATAGCCAACCATTTTCTTGAGCATCTGGTTGGAAAAGTCGTTCCTTCACCATCTGTATCACGGAGGAAATGATAACATTAGTCACAATCATGAAATCAGGAAAGACGAAAGATAAGCCTTGTTTAGCCAGACATATACCATAACGACAATTTCATCAGGGACCAACATTCCCTTCTCCATATACTCTTTGGCACGCTTCCCATTCTCAGTTCCTGCTGCAATTTCTGCTCTTAGTAAATCTCCTGCAGCTATGTGCACCAGCCCATACTGCATATATAAGATTTCTTTGTTTAATTTAGAATAGCTAAATACAAAATTGGCTGAATTAGATTCCTCAAAAATTAAAGTATTAGCCATCACATAAATTGAATCTACCAAGGAGTTAAAAATGTAAAAAGAAAAGTTGGCACGAGCTTGAAATATATTAAGAGGAGCTATTTGATAAAGAAGAGATAATACAATTAACCAAGGGGAACAAAAAAGATAAATATAATAGTTACGTTATATATGCTCAAACAAGGAAAAAAAATATAGAAAGTCTCGTTATATAAGTCGTCCAGTAACTGAAACTTCAGTTGGTCATCATCCAGTTAAGCATGCACAGGCACATTTATTCAACCAACATGTGTGCATAAGTATATAAACATAGCATCTTATTCAATTAGCATAATCGAGAAGGATAAACCCCCAGAGAACTGAAAAGATTGAAGCTTTCGCCTACCTTTTGCTTAATAAGCTCGCACTGCGTCCCCTTCCCGGATGCCGGAGCTCCGGAGATCATTATTCTCAACGGCTCCTTCGACTTCATGGTTGATACAACCTGAAAAATCAGAGACGCGTGCAAACCAAGTGAAACAAAGGAGAAACCAGGCATATTTTCCTAGATCAAAACCAAAGGTCCCACCTTTCAGTCTCAAACGACATTAACGGATCCATCGGAGACATAAAAGTTCATTTTTTGCTAAAACACAATTAGCGGAGGAGGAACAGATCCCAATTTCCCGTGAAATATATCACTCAACCGGCATTATTACACAAGAATGAAACCCGAGAAAATAATTCTAACAAAACCAGCTAAAAATCACACACAATAGAGAGAAAAAGAAATCAAATTTAGATTACAGAAAGCCATCAATCCCCAAGTAATTTCTTTTGAGATGCACAATTCGAGATTCCGCATACCGTCAATGAAGGTTTTCCAACAGAA
The DNA here is from genome assembly GCA_001647135.1 of Pontederia paniculata. Lineage (NCBI taxonomy): Eukaryota > Viridiplantae > Streptophyta > Magnoliopsida > Commelinales > Pontederiaceae > Pontederia > Pontederia paniculata. The sequence continues at coordinate 7,438 of LTAE01013284.1, forward strand.
GATCGCCTGCGGCCGGAAGCTGCGGAGGAGCAGTGACCCATCTTGAGGTGGCGGAGGGAGGAGGGGGCAGACTCGAGTGAGCGCGAGAAACGAAGGACGGCGACGCTGTTGGGCTTGGAAAGTGGAGGAGGACCAGAATTGGGCCTGAGAGCCGACGAAGCAGGGGAGAGAGGCAACGAAGAGGAAGAGGCCATGGCTTCCTCTTCTTATCTCTCCTCCACCTCCAGCGCCTCCTCCTACGAATCCCTTCTTCTGGAAGAAATGGAAACTGTGGGAAGGATTGCAATGGAATCCGCTTCAGATGCCGTCAGCAGCCGTTTTGTCTCATCTCTTCTTCACTCCTCTCTTATTATTATTATTATTATTATTATTATTATTATTATTATTATTATTATTATTATTATTATTATTATTATAAAAAAACATATTTTATTATTGGTACCAAGAATATTACAANTTATTATTATTATTATTATTATTATTATTATTATTATTATTATTATTATTATTATTATTATTATTATTATAAAAAAACATATTTTATTATTGGTACCAAGAATATTACAATTTAAATAAGAAAAGAGAGCGAATGACCCCAAAAAATGACTGGCAACAATTTGATGCCGTGTTGTTATGCAAAAGAACCTTTGATAATATATTTTATTTTCATATTTAGTGATAGTGATATATCAATGATAAATCATTGCGGCACTGTTGAAAAGGAATAATATCATTATATTATATGGTTTTGTTTTCTTCTTTTACTTCTAAATTAGTTATGTTTTTTATATTTCTTCTTTGTCCATTATTAGGTTCCCTGAAAGAGTTTTCTTCTTTTATCTATTTAATTATACTTTTGCCCTTTATTATTATTTATTAAAAATGTAAAAAGATGTCTTGTAGTATAGAAAAGATAGAAATCTATAAAAGTATACAATGGCGAAATAGTAAATTGCTAAAGACACATATTGTACTTGTCAAGAGCAATTTTTATTTGTTATTCTTTCTTCTAAAATGTAATTACATTAGTGAAATAAAATAAACTTTACTAAATTGGAAAACTTTAAATTTCAATATCAAGATCACGACGCATTTTACTGTCTTATAAATATAAAATATAAAATAATCGTCTATCTCATAAAACTTTTATTATTCATGTAACTTTTTTTATTAGGAACGTTTTCTTAAAATCAAACGGTACCTCATTATTATATTGTACACCGAGTGCCTAATTCTCCCATAAAACATTTATCAATTAAACAATTATTAATTAAATCATCTAACTAAACATCGATGGTTTAACTTTAGAATGATAAGATCACTTTAACTATACTATGCTTTTATAAAGGAAAATATTATTCCATTGAATTATACTATTTTTATAAGGAAAAAGATTATTCCATTGGATTATCCTTTTTTTCAATTTAGTTACCAATGAAAGTTCGATGCTAATAAAAATATTCACGTAAGATATCATGTCAAGTTGGAAGGAGCATGCGATTCTCAAGTCCTTAATTGCATACCTAATGTTTTTTTTATATTGGAACTCGGAGATATTGAAAACATTAAAAAGGAAAAAGAAATAATTAAAGACATTTTATCAGTTACAATATATATATATATATATATATATATAACACGAACCTGATATATAAACTAATTTAATATCTTTTGTGGTGACTTTATGTTCGATATATTTTTTTAATAATTTCGTTTCTTGAATTTGTAAGACAAATATTTTCATGTTAAAAAATGTGTGAAATTGTTGCTTAGGATATTTTCCTTATATTTTTGTCCTTGTCGTTGGATTCATCAATTAACTAATTGCTACGTGACACGAAAGTGATCATGCCAAAATGCTAAAGATGTGAAAAAAAAAGCAGTTTGTGGTGCTCACGCAAGGGAATCACTTGGTTTTCTAGTGGATGTTGTCGTTAAATCAGGTTGAATTTTGTGAGAAAAATAAACATAAGGAAGCTAGAGAGAAAAATAAAAAAAAAATACAAAGAGAAATGAGGTTCAAATCGAACATTTTTCAGATGAAAAAAACTGCCCTACATTTTTGGATATTATTTTAAGCTAAAAAGTCATTTTTTAAATTTATTTTGGCCTTATATTTTTTTAATTTTATATTTATAATATTATTATAATTATTTTTTAATTTTTTTTAAAATTATCTGAAATTTTAGATCTAATTTTAAACTACAAAATTGAACAAAGTAGGTCTGACTTTTTTCAATTGGACATTTAGGTCCAACTTTTTTTCATTTTTTTCTATTTTTATTCATTATATGACCTTTTTCTCTTTTGAATAAGAAAACAGATTCTTCCACCTTCCCCAATCAATGGCTTGGCTCGACGATGAACGGTCGAAGGAGACAAACAGATCGATGACGACGACGGGGAAGGATCTAATTTTTTATTCAAAAGCACAAAATGATCATCTAATAAATAAAAAAATTAAAAATGAGAGTAGGTCTTTGGATGTAATTGTCCAATCGATAAAAATCCAAACCTACTTCTGCTTGATTTTGTAGCTTAGAATTAATTATAAAATTTTACGATAGTAAAAGAGATTTAAGAAAGTAATCTTAATACTATTATAAATATAAAAATATAAGGTTAAAATAATTAAAATTTGGTTTTTTTATTAAATCAGATGTCTATATGTAAAAGAAAAAATGTTTGAGGTTGTTGTAGATGGAAGAAATGGAAAAATAACAAAAGAGAAAAATAACAGAGGTAGAGAGGGGACTTGCGTACGAAAGGGGAAGAAGAAGGAATATTTGCAAGAAAAGGGGAAGAAGAGAGGAGAAATGAGATTCGCAGGCAAAAAATGATTATGGACCATATGGGAGAAGAGAATCAGGGCTCTAAGTGTAATCCAAAAAATAAAATGAGGTCTGAGCTCATTTTATATTTAGAGAAATAAAGACTTTTTCATTGAATATTAGTCTATTCATTTTTAATTCAAACAACTATTTTGAAAACTTTTCATTTAAAGGCTAAAAACCAACGAATGAGTCTTTTCGGTGTGACATCCAAACATGCCCAAGCCTATAACTTATTTTTTTACTACATATTCGATTTTCATCCAGCGTAAGATCCAGTCCATTTTCATATTATGCTTACATTTTATTTTCGATCTATCAAATACGATTCGCATCAAGACACTACAACAAAATGATCATTCAGTGATACATTCTTAAAAACGCAATACATAACGTTGTCCTTTTATTCAAAGCGTCTAATTTTTAAGACGCTTACTTATAGTGTCTCAGTTATTATAAAGTATTAATGACATCACTATAATTTACATCCTAATTTTTAAAAATTAAGACACAATAATTTAAGCATCCTTATATTAGTTACGATCATAACTACACTTTGATATTGTGTCTTCAAATTCTCAACGCAAATAATTTACTTCTCTATAATTTAAGCATCCTTATATTAGTTATTATAAAGTATTAGGGACATCATTATAATTTACGTTCTAATTTTTTAAAAAATAAAATAGAATAATTTAAGTATCTTTATATTGGTTCAGATCATAACCACACTTCGATATTGCGTCTCCAAATTTTTAACGCAAATTATTTGCGTCTCTATAATTTAAGCGTCCTTATATTAGTTATTATGAAGTATTAAGGACGTCAATACAATTTGCATCTTAATATTTTAAAATTAAGGCACAATAATTTAAGGGTCATTATATTAATTTAAATTATAACAACACTTCGATATTACGTCTTAGGTAGTATTTTAAATAAGAGTTATAATATAAAGATTAAACTTTAAATTTTCAAGAGACCTAATTATAAATTATGTCAAACTCATATTTTATTTTTGTTAAATCTATATTTAAATGATAATTATTACTTGTCTTTTATATGGATGATATGACATTATAAAACTTGTCACAATCTCATGGATTTATCTTTGTTTTAAATAATATATATTATTTATTTCCTATAACATATATGATTATTATTATCATTTATTTATACCAATATATTATTTTAAAGATTAAAAATAATTCTAAAGATTAAAATTTTAAATTTATCTTTTGATAATGCAATTATAGAGTTTGAGTCTTAAAAGATTAAAATTTAATTTTATTATTTGATAATGATAAAGAGTTTGAGTTACAATATAATTATGTTAATATAAAAAATATAGTTATTGATTAAAAAATATATTTTATATGAATGATAGTGATAATACTTATCACATTCTCTTATCAATAATATATAGATAAATTAAATTAGGTATAACTACTTATGATAAAGTATAACTAGATCTTATGATAAAGTAAATTAGGTATAAATACTTCTTTGTTTAATTTAATCATACATTTTCTTCTTTAGTATAGAAGGTAATATTCTTAACCATATTTCTATTAATACACTTTTTTTCTCCTGGAAGAGAAGTCGGCGCCTCCCTCACACAGCTTCCTGCGCATGGGCACCGCGCGCGACTGCCGTGCATGGGATCAATCCCCATATGACAATAGGAGAGTCAAGATCATCAAGCTCACAAGATCTAGTCGATGATGCCAAACGATCCCGTCATGTTCTTCGTCTCTCCTGGCCGGCATCGTCGCTACAACCGTCGCTCGTCCATCAGCAGTGTTTCCCGGTTGCGCCTATCATAATCTTTCAGCCAGCAATCCAACCGTCATCAGGATCGTCCGGCGATCTGCATGATTCGCCACTAAGTCCTCCACAACACTGTGCACCTCGTAGCCATCGCTGACACCATATGATTTTTTCCAACACCGATGCACTATTCTTCCAATTTACTATTGCAAATCAATCTCATCCGTCCATATATTTTAAGATAATTTGATCTACCCCATGATACTAGAACAACCGTATATTTATTTGATTTGATTTTATCTTGCCCTTATATCTAATTCTTTTAATCTGATTTGATCTTGTTAAAAAAATCCTAATCTTAATCAAAGGCATATGTTAATTAGATTTGATTTGGACTCTATTTATTCTTGGTTGTTAAAAGTGATATGCAATATTTTTTGTTATTATTGATATGATTCAATCAAATTTTTTTCTTATTTTTTTATATTTTTTAGTCCTTTAATCGGATTTGATATGCTCTTTGGATGCTATTGTTCGTAGAATTTTAAAATTGTTTAATATTGTTTAAATATATTGTTCTTAGTTATAGTCTTGGATTAATTTTTGTAGGATGGGGATGGCACTAAGAGGGGGGTGAATTGGTGTATAAAAACTTTCTCTATTTTTGTTATGATAGATGAGTTATATTAGCGAAAGCATATAAATGCAGATGTAAACAAGTAGAGAGAAGAGAGAGCAGAGAAAAACAAACAG
>LTAE01013285.1:0-12791 GCA_001647135.1 Pontederia paniculata
CGTAGGCGTACGGTGACCGGCTCCGCGAGACCACTTTAGGATCTACTCATGGCTAAGCTCCGTCCAACTGTCTGTACTGCGTCGGATCAGATAATGGTGAGCCATCAGTCGGACGGAGTTTCACGTTAAGCTCCAAGGGAGTGTCAACAGTCTTCTCATCATTGAGTTGAGCTCGAGTGAGAAAGTCATGACCTTATTTGATCTGAGATACCAAATATCCACGAGGAGAATGTGCGACCTCTAAGCCAAGAAAAGACTGAGGGTGACCGTCATCCTTCATAGCAAATAATTGATGAAGTTTCTACCAGCCAAACATCTTCTATAACTACATTACCAAGATTTTCAATGTTACCTTTACCAAGGTTTTTTCCTTGGTTGTTATCCACAAAAGTCACTTTTCCACTTTGTGTTCTTGTTATGCTAAAGAAGTTTTCTTCATTTCCAGTCATATGTCTTGAGTAGCTACTGTCAAGGTATCATCTTGTTGATTTTCCTTTGCTTCTTTTGGCACCCGACAAGAATAGCACAGAATTTATATTTTTGGTATCAAAAATAATTTGGGTCCAGAGATGTTTGTGCTGCAAATTCCCTTAGGAACCCATACTTGTTTAATATTAGTATAGATGCCTTTCCTAGATGTGCATTCAAAACTATAATGACCTAGATGACCACAACAAAAACATATAACATTTTTTACATCAGGTTTTTTTATAGTTATGATAAGCATGGACATTTCTGGTGTGAACATGTGTAAGATGTGCATTTCTGTTTGTATGCAGACATTTTGGTTTGACAAAATTGTTGTTCGTATTTACAAGAGTAATATATGAGTAAGAATGTACATCACCATTTCTAAAAGCATGCTTGTGGGTAGATTTTGTATTTCTCTTGCACATGAAAGCATAGTTTCTTTGTTTAGGTTTAGGTGCAGCATTTCTACCTCTAATATATGCATTTTACTTTGATGAGAACACAATATTTTTATGAATGAGAACAGACTTAGCACCTATAGCAATTTCAGTCTTAAGATTCACAAGGTTATTACCTTTAACATGAGAGCTAGTAGAAGCACAGGAGGTAGAGGAACTAGGCAGATTTGGATCAAAAGAATGTGAAGCTTTTACAAAAGTAGTTCCTTAAGATACATGGTGACTAAAAGAGTCAAAACCTAGTTCTTTCTTATTCAGAGGACTCTTATGTTGGGACAACATTACATTAAGCATTTTCCCACCGTAAGAAAATGTTTCAAACTTATTTTTAACATTAAGCAGTTCTAGTTTCAAGAAACTAATTGTATTAACATGCTTCTCTAAGTAATCATTGTTAGTTAACACTTTGGCATTCAAGTCAAAAAATTGTTTTTCAAAGTCAGCATTATTTTCTTTCAGCTTATTATTTTCTTGAACAAGATTATCATTTTTTTCTTTTCAGGATAGAATATTTTTTTATCATAGTGTTGAACCCTTTATGCATATCAAACATAATATCTTCATCACAGTCATCTTCATCATTATCACTATCATTATTATTTGAGTGACTAGAAGATACCTCATCATTTGCCATGACGCACATCAATGCTTCCTCTTCTTTTTCTAAAAATACTCCTTCAGCTTCACTGTCTTCATCAAATGAGTCATCTCAAGTGACTTTAAGTACCTTCTTCTTCTTATACTCTGAGGATACTTTCACTTTGCTTTTCTTGTTCAAAGCTGGACATTCACTCTTATAATGTCCAAGCTTATTGCACTCATAACATTTTATCCTTGACTTGTCAGCTGGTCCCTTTTTCTTTTACTCTCTTTTCTTCTTGGAGAGATTCATGAATTTACTGAATCTCTTTGAATATAGGGTCAGCTTCTCCTCATTGAAATCTATATTACTGTCCTCAGATTCTTTAAATTCATCTTCACTCTCGATCTTCTTAGACTTTAGAGTCAATGCTTTCTTCCTTGAGCTTGCTTCCTCTTTTTTCTCTTCAAGTGACATCTCATAAATTAAGAGAGATCCTATGAGATCATCGAAGTCGAGCTTGTTCAAATCATGTTGTCCCTCAACCACAATTCTCTTCATGTGCCATTTCGGCATCAAGGACCTGAGAAACTTATTCACTTTTTGAGAATTAGACTTTGGGTCGCCCAAGGCGGCTAACCAATTCTCAATATCATTAAAACGAACTAGCATGCTATTTACATATTCATTATGTTTCATTTTAAAGGCATCATATTGGTGATTTAAAATATTTAGTTTTTATTCTTTTATTTTCTTTTGTTCCTTCATGAGTAATTATAATTTTTTTTCCAGATTTCGTTTGCACTAGAGCAAGAAGAAATTCTATTAAATTCAGTTTGGTCTAGTACAATAGAACACATCTTTTTGCTTTCCAATCTAATTTTATTAGGTTTTTTGTTGTAGAATCTAACTCACTATTAGAGAAAGGAACATGAATACCATTTACTACTTTAGTAGGCAAATCAAATCAATTTTCAATGACATCCCAAGTGTCATTATCCATGGAACATACATAGGCTTGAAATATGATCTTCCAGTAAGAGAAGTTAGATGAATTAAAGAGAGGAGGTCTTGAGGTGGATTGTCCTTCACCTACAGTAAATCCATTAGATGCCATTTTAGCTTTAGATTTTTAAGTCTATATGAGATTTGTACTTAGATACAAATTATGAGCAACTTAGCTCTGATACCAATTGTAGGATCTAAATGGCACCAAGAGGGGGGGTGAATTGGTGTATTAAAAATCTTTTTCTATAAACCATGTTTATGCAACGCAAATGATCACAGAGTGAATGCAAGTAAAAATGAATGCACAAAAAAATGAACACAACAAATGTGTTGACGAGGTTCAGCCGAACTTTTGGCCTACGTTCCTGCTCCGGTCTTCTCGGACTCGAGACCTCCGAAGATCATTAGCTTTCTTTCTTCAAGGGCGAAGGCTCCCTTATAGCTTCTTTCTCCTTTCTTTCTTTAGAGGGCAAGGAGAACCTCTTACAATTGAGTTCACTCTTGAACACTCAATTTACTCTCTTCTATTCTGGATTCTCACTTGAATGCTCAGAAGGAGGAACTGAGGCTTTTCACTCAAGCTTACAAATTCGCTAATTAATTTTGCCAAATTTATCTCCCAAGACTCTTGGGACTTAGTTTTATATCTTTACACAAACATCTAATCTCTCTCTCTCTCTCTCAGAAACTAGCCGTTAATGCAAGTACAGTACTTTTCATCTACTCCTCAGTTGCCCACTTCTTCTTCATTGGTCGACCGCTGCCCTGGTGTAGTCACCCATTAATTTGCCGTCTGGTGCTTTGATAGTCCATCATTCACCTTCGAACGTCCACAATTATGGGCTTCAGCCATAGTTCCTTCTTCAGAGTTCCATTGGTCGTCCGTTGTGCTCTCCTGACTAAGTCGGGCGATTGTTGCTTCCTTCAAGTTTCTTCGTCAGGCTCCTTCGGTCGTTCGCTGATTGAACATCAATCCTTTGGTTGACCTAACATGACTTGAACATTTTTCTTCAACCATTCTTCGGTCGTCCATTGTTGTTACTCAGAAACTTCGGACGGCCTAGGCTTTGTTCCTGCCTTTGGTTGATATCATCTAAGTCTTCATCGGCCATCCTCGAATTGCTCTCAGACCCTTCAAACGACCTTTATTGCCTTAATTTTTCTTCAAGCTTAACTTAGGTCGTCCGTTGATTTTCCTCTAATCCTTCGGACGTTCTTTCCTTCTTACTGACACATTTCGGTTGCCCGCCTATTCTTTATTGAATTTCTCGTGCGTCCTTTCTTTATCTTCCTCAGACATGGTCGTCCGCTAATTCTTCACTGAATTCCTCGGACGTTCTTTATTTATCTTCTGTCAACTTCTCCGGTCATCCATTGCTTCAACACTGAACAATTCGGACAACCTATCTTGTTCTACTGAAGTTATCGGTCATCCAAAGTTCTTCACTGAACGCTTTGGATGACCTCTCTTGACATCCCTTCAACTCATGTACTCCACTGGCCGTCCATTGCTTTCACTCTGAAGCTCTCGGACGACCTCTGTCTTCATCAGAAATACTTTGGTCGTCCACCGTTCAACTTCGGACGATCTAACTTTACTTTTCTTCTATTTATGCATTCTCTCGGTCGTCCACTTCTTTAACTATGAAGCTCTCGGACGACCTTTCTTTCCATCTTGGGTACTTCGGTCATCCATTGATTCTTCTCAGAAGTCTTTGGACGACCTCTTATGCCTTCACTTTAAAATAACCTTAATCATTCTCTTCATACAACTTCCACTCAACCTTGAAGCGTCCATTCTTCAACCTTTGTAGTGTTGACTTCGAACCTTCGGTCGCCCACTTCTTTTCACCGGGCGACCTTTCCTACTTGACTATGTCTTCGGTCATCCACTGTTCATCCTCAATCGACCATTCAGTACTCAGCTTCTTATCTTTAGTCTTTGCTCTTCACTTCGTGGACCTCTTCACATCCTTAGGACGATCGCTTCATACTTAGGATTTTTCTTTAATTCTTCTCTATACATAGGTCATTCATTTCTTGACTTCGATCGACCTATTACTGACTGAAAATAAAAATTCATATTTTCTACACATCAAATCAAAGATCATTAGTACAAACTAAGCTTCCTCATACAATTGTGATTATCAAAATAATCTCGGGATCCTAGATTCAACAAAAGATGCATAAACATAGTGAAGGAAAAAGAAAAGAATTACCTCTTGGAAATATTACTACATTGATAAGATATACTGTAATTATGTACTTAATATTTCTAGTACCATGCCAAAGCTAGAGTCCCTTATATATTTCTCGCAAGTGTTAGTACATAAGGGAAGGATAATTTTCACAATATAGTCCTCCAACTTTGATCCTAAGATTTCTTGATCCTCCATTTTTTTTGCATCATTAGTCTTCTAACTTTATGTCCTTTGCACACCCCCACCAAACTTTTATTTCATTCTATTGATAGGATATCGCCCACCTATATATACATTCTACATTATTATTATTATAATAAATAGGTCATATTGGTCTCACACATCATCATATAAGACTATTAATTGTGTATTTAGGACATACATCAAACAAAATAAAGTAATCTCATTTCATAAAAAGTGAAATCAATATAATATATTTTACTATAATAATGATATAATATTATATGGACACATTCAATTAGTAAAACCAAAGAAAAAAAATTTAATCGGTAAAACGGATTAATGTTGCAAGAAAAAATAGTTAGATGATAAGAAAGCTACTAAGATTAAAGTTGGAGGACTACATGTGAAAAAAAAAACTCAATAAGCAAACATAGTCATGGATGAACATGTAGATGAAACTTTAAGTATTCATTTATAATCAAGATATATATGATCAATCAACAATATTTTTGTAGGGTTCCATTTTACTCCACTAAACTATAGTTTATTTCAAAATATACCTCTAAAGATTAGCATTATCCTTATGTCCATTTAACTTACTTATCACTTTGTTTAACCTGGATACATTAACTCCAATAACTATGTTCATATATTTCTTAATTAACTTATCAAGTTATTTATCCTTATTAACTTTCGTTATTGTTTTCAATAAATAAACACAAAATGGGTCCATGGCTTGCCTTTGTCTTCTCATTTGCAAAGAGGAGAGGGGCATGAGGAAGCCTCGTCACTGACATGCATTGACAACAAGGAGAGTCCCTAGCAACAACATGTGTTTATCGTGAGGAGAGCCTCTCATGCCCTCCTAACAACATGCATTGATAGTAAGGTGCCTTTTTGGAGGAGGCTTCCTTGCCATTGGATCCTCTCTTATTGAGGGTGAGAGTTCCTGTCACAAGCTTACTTTTAAATGATGATAAGTGTATAGATATGATCACCATCCAAATGAGATCTTTCTCGAGCAGCAACATAAGTCTTTGGTCGTGGAGGGCATGAGCATCGCAAGCACAAAGAACCATAGCTTAGGTTGTTTTGAGCATGTTCGGAGCAAGCACACTAAAGGATGTTTATTCACAATTCAAGATAATGATCCCACAATTAAGGCATGTTTAAAAAAAAACAACAACAACAACAACAACAACAACATTTGACGATCGTTAGGCTTTGAAAAATAAAAAAAATCATTAGCTTTATTGATTGCAAGTAGTAGGAGGTTAGCATGCTTCCATGCTTCATCTAATACACAAAAGATTATGGTGGAATGACATTGTGAGGTACAGAAGAGAATTATGGAAGTGTGCTTCCAATATTACCTATTTATCATAATGTCGTCAACAAGATTGCTGAAAACATAAAATACAAAATGTTTCGAAAAGGGAAATTTCATGAAAAGTAAGATAATTTTGGCACATCGTCAGGCAGCCAGTGACGTTCTCCCCCACTCAAGTCGAGGATGCCATTGATGTGTAGCTTCAAAGGATTCAATATGTTAAAGCAACCATAGTGCTTCTAAGGGCTCCCAACTTATTTCAGCGTCCAACCTTCCTTTCTAATGAACAAGGTGCTCATTGTGTTTCAACTTCTTCTTCTCCATACTCAAGATCTCTATTATTTTCTTCAAAAGGCTTGAGAAGGCTAGTGTGCAAGATGAGATGTTAGTGTAGCCGAGGGAAATCTCCAAAATGTACATCACTTTTCCCACATCATCGCACGAGGTCTTTGCACTCAACCAGAGATGTTGATGTATTTTTATGGTTGACTCTCTCCGTTGAGTTTGTTAGAAAATTGAGTGATATTGTCAGCCAATCCTTTTTGTTGACAATAACATAATATCACAAGTAGATGTCCAATATGTAATTCACCCTCTTCATCTAACCATCTATTTGTTGGTGGAATGTAATGGAGAAATGCAAGTTGGAGCTTGGCAAAATCAATAGCTCATTTTGAAAGTCGCAAATAAATTGTCCATCTTGTCCATTGATACTGCTCTTGAGAAGGATCTAGTACTTCACCAAATCCCTCAAAAAACAACTATGCAACTTCAAAAAAATGAAACTAGTGGAGTCAACATTGAAGAAGAAATATTTTAGAACATTAGTCTACTACCACCATGGTGATAATTTAATTCAAAAATTATTATAGTAATGCACTATTAAAAAATGCACTAGTCGCACAAGTAATAAAGTCAAATAGTTGAGATGTCAATCCCAAAAGGACCAATGTGTCAATAATCCAATCCTAATTTTTTAATTAAGTAATTTTAGGTCAAATGTATTCTTAAACAATAATCTTAAGGGAAATAGATTAACTTAAAAGTTAGGCAAAGAGAATGTCACTATAAGAAGAGTTAGGGTAAAACTTTGTCGACGCCACTGATGTATGTGGATCTTGTTATAACTATGAACACCAATTGACTTAAAGATATAGTTAAAACCCTAAATTTTATAACCCATCAATATCTCAAGATTGAGTTAAATTATCTTATTAATAAAATAGAAACCAATCCTTCCTACTTTCAATCAATAATTAACAAAACAATATTCTTTAATATAAATTTTCTTGCAAATGTGAGTTCTTTTGACTTCTTAAATGACTAGACAACATTAGGGCTCTTTTGAATCGCCCAAGTCGTGTATGAATTGAAGATCAAATCAATCCTTCAAATTCGCGTGCATAGATCAAAAGTTCTTTTTGGACAAAGATATACCCAAATGATAGAAGTAAATCATTAAAGAGCATTAAACATAGACATGTCTACTATCTAAAAGTTCAAATAAATACTGAACTATGAAATGAAATCTACAAACATGGAGTTCAAATTAGGTTACGTTAACAAACAAACTACTTCACATATGAGAAATTAAACATCAAAGTAAGTCTGACATCCTAAAATTTGACAAAATGAAAATAAACATATTTTACAGGTGTTTTGTGATTTCTAGTGCAATGTCTTGATCTCCAAACCTTCCAAAGCCCCTTCTCTTCTCAACTCTTCTCCGTATCATTTTCTTGAATTGGCTTCCAAAGATGAAAAACATTATCACCGAAAAAAAACATGAAAAATATTACCATAGGCATGTCTATTTATAGCCTCCAAGGGGCTCCAAGTCTTTTACAAAATTTGAGATAGTTTGAAAATATTTATAAGTCATAATATGAAGATTCTTAATTCATAGATATCTATAGCTGAATTTTAAACCATCAAAACTATTCCATATTTGCTTAATTGTGATTCCTTTTGATCCCAGATAATGTTAGGAATGCTTTTCCAAGTCATATTAACTAATAGTGTATGATAATATTATAAGCCTTTTTCCAAGTCACATTAATAAAATGGATAAGAAATTATATTCTTATCTTCAAATTCATGGTTTCTCTCTTGATATAAATTTTTAGGCTTCAAAACTCTTTCAAATTTATTAAGAATTGATCAGTTGCATTATATTTGAAAGTCTTAACATGAAGTTTAAAACTTTTTTTCTGAGAAAAAAATATTTAAATAATCCACCCCTAATTGAAATAGGAAATTGGGATTTTTTTCATTTCAAATTTTTCAAAATAATTAATTCCAAATTGAAAATGAATCTTTTTCCAATTCAAGTAGAAAATAAATTACTTTTACAAGTTATGATCTTTGCAAGAAAAGGAACGTGTTTTTTTTCTTTCTTTTGGATTTGAAAGTAGACAATTAATAAATTTTAACCATAAAGAATTTTTCATATATGCAAAGCCTTGGAGTCAAGAGGATTATATTCTTTGCAATTTCTTTTCCCTTAAAAGATTCTTTGCATATGTTTTTCGGTGCATAAAGTATATGGAAAGTTAAGTGTTCAAGCTAGTGATTCAGTTCCTAGCTAAAATATGAGAGAGGTGATAAGATACAGGTGCATGATAGATACCTTTATGTGCTCATGTACGCGTGAAGCATATCATGCAGTCTTAGTTAAAATAGCGAATAGATCACACGATCTGTTCTTAAGGTTCCAGCAGCGTGAAATTAAGTCATCAAATATTATAAGTTAGCACAACAAATAAAGCCACATACACTTCAATTCTTTGTGCTTAAATATGAGGAGAGAATTTAGATGTTATTGTTTTTAAATTTTCAATGAAAAAATAGATCTCAGTTGATCTGCAGTCCATCCTTAAATTGTTCAGTCAAACACGCTTCACGTTGGAAAGAATCCAGATAACACTTTCAAAAGACCACAAACAAGCTTGCATGCAAAGGCCAATACCCCATGATGCGTGAATTAATTTATTCCAAATCATAACCTTTTCTCTCCACTACAGACCCCAAACGCCCCAAAAGAAAGTCTCTAAGTAACCAAGACTTAGACCAGTTGGCCACAAGTCAATTGGAGAGAGAGAGATAGAGAGAGAGTCATCCATATAGCAAAGATAGAGAGAGAGAGTGCCAAATTTTCCAATTATTTGCTCTTGTTGGTAGCCTTTTGTCCTTATTGCAATTTTCTATATAACAAGAAGACTTCTCTCACCACTCTATATGTAGCTTCTCCAAAGTGACTTGATTCACCTATCGATAGGAAAATAGATACATATGTGGAGATTGGAGAGAGAGGCAGAGAGGAAGTGATATGATCATGTCTGAGAAAAGGGGATCATGCAACACACCTGAGGAGGTGGAGCTTCGGAGAGGCCCTTGGACGCTGGACGAGGACACTCTCCTCATCCATTACATTGCTTGTCATGGCGAAGGTCGTTGGAACCTCCTTGCTAGGTGTTCTGGTACTAATAAATATCTGTATCATTATCTACGTATCCCAGTTTAATTTGTCTACTTTTCTTTATAAAAAGGCTCTCTCTCTCTCTCTCTCTCTCTCTCTCTCTCTCTCTCTCTCTCTCTCTCTCTTTCTCTCTCTCTCTAAACATGTACTTATTTTAGCCATAGCTTAGTTTTGTTCACTAATTAATTGTAGGGTTGAAGAGAACTGGCANCTCTCTCTCTCTCTCTCTCTCTCTCTCTTTCTCTCTCTCTCTAAACATGTACTTATTTTAGCCATAGCTTAGTTTTGTTCACTAATTAATTGTAGGGTTGAAGAGAACTGGCAAGAGCTGCCGTTTGAGGTGGTTGAACTACCTGAAACCTGATATAAAGCGAGGCAACCTGTCCATAGAAGAACAACTCTTGATCCTTGATCTCCATTCCAAATGGGGCAATAGGTACGTGCATCAACAATAACTAAGGAGTAACTCTTAATTTCTTTTCCTCTCTAAAAAATTTCTGTCCAGCTGTAAGTTTGATCATAATTATATATATGCGCAGGTGGTCTAGGATTGCTCAACATCTTCCGGGTAGAACGGACAACGAGATAAAAAACTACTGGAGGACTCGGGTGCAGAAACAAGCAAGGCAGCTGAAGATCGACGCAAACAGCAGCTTATTCCGCGACGCCGTCCGGTGCTACTGGATACCGAGGTTGATTGAGAGGAGCAGGATGCAGGGCTCCTCTCCTGTCGTGGAGTCTCTGGACAGTTGCAGCGCCACTATTGCAGCTGAAGCTACTCCCTGTCTGTTCCACGCCCAAGAGGCCATCCACCCGAGGAACATTGTGCAGCAGGTTCAAAACCCAAACTGCACCTCATCTGGCATCACCACCACTGCCTCTGTCCCTTATGTCGCAAATTTCACTCACTATGAACATGAGGGCTTCTATTACAGTCCAGGCTCACGAGACCTCCAAGCGAAACTGTCGGCAGCTCCCGCAACACTCAGCCATTCCATGACCGGCAGTTGGAATGGCGCTTCTACAATTTACGACAACAGCACCGGCGGCAGTACCAGTGCTCATAGCATGTGGAGCATGGATGAACTCTATGGAATGCTCCAAAACTACATGGAAAGCAATCCTTGATATTTGTACATGTTTTAGAAGCTTACAGGACTTAAGACCGGAAAAAAGAAAGAATTGATTAGTCGATTGATTCTTTCCAAGAAAAGGTTGAAGTCTTTCTAATACTTGACTAGGGTTCTACTCACAGGGCCCATGCAGATTTATTAATACTTGACACGTCTTCCATCATTTAGCTTTATTTTAATCAATTGATCTGATGCGGGACTGGTGTATTGAACCAACAAAGTCCGAGTCAGTCACTAGTTTGTTTTCATCCTGCAAATGGGACACAACAAAATCAATACGATTGATCCACGTTGATCGTCATGTATGACAAAAAAATGATCTGAACCTAATTAGATTGGCATGCACAAAAGATGATAGAACATAAATGAATTGGTTGTGGAGGCCTCAAGAAAAGTGATTATTATTATTCTTCAATGAGTTTGGAGTAGGTGGCATTTTTTAATAACAGATGTGACTAATTATGGATGGAAGTTACCAATTTGATCGTCTAATTTTTCATTTTGAAAAAGAAAATTGGATCTCTAACAGTAACACATGTATACATCCAATTGATATGATGGTAACTCTGGAGAGAGCATCTAATTAAGTTTGTCCTCATGCCAAGTGCTGTCACCAGCTATGCCACACACTAGAAACTAGTTCAATTTGGCACCATCAAACAAAAGCCCAACTGTACGCAAGTCTAATCACATTTTACCCCACATCAGGCTATTGTAATGCTCTCATGGATTTTGCCACTTGTTACATTTTGAATTCTTAACAAAAAGTCCACATAAAAATATAGGTGGCATTATTATCACTCCAAACAATATTATTAACCTTCCATTTTATTATATAAGGATAAAAATGTTAACCATGTAATACAAGGGAATGACAACGCAGACATCCAAATATATAATGCCGAAAGTTCAAGAGAAAAGTGAGCTCCTTTTTCTCCCACTTCTTTCCTCGATTCCTTTATTTTAGGGTTATTTTCTTAACCACATTCCAATTATCATAAAATTTTAAGATTTAATTCTAAATTATAAAATCGAACAAAAGTAGGTTACACTACAAGAAAACTGCGATTTTCTGACCGAAATTTTCCTCAGAAATACTTAGTGATATTTCTGAGGGAATAATCACCAATCAGAAATTCTGACGGGTAATAAAATCCGTCAGAATTTCTGAGGGTGAAAAAACTCCGTCAGAAAATTTTTGACGGGGCAAAACACCCGTCAGAAATTTTCTGACGGGGAAAATCACCCGTCAGAAATTTCTGACGGGGCCAGTTACCCCGTCAGAAAATTTCTGACGGGGTCTTGCCCCGTCAGAAGTTTCTGACGGGTACCAAGCACCCGTCATCCCGTGATAAGTCACGGGATGAAGTTCACGGGGCGGGTCCCCCGTGAACTTTACCCCGTGACAAGTCACGGGGCAAAAGTTTTCCGACGGGTTGTGCAACCCGTCAGAAAACTTTCTGACGGGTTGTGCAACTCGTCAGAAATTTCTGACGGGTCATTTAACCCGTCAGAAGTGCAACCCGTCAGAAATTTCTGACGGGTTAAATGACCCGTCAGAAATAGTCGCAGTATCCCCGTGACTCCTCTTTTGTTCGCTCGTGACCGAGTGAATTATTTTTTTTTTTGACGGAGTGTTTCCCTCAGAAACTCCGTCAGAACTTCGCCAATAAATCTTCCTCCCGTCCTCTTTTTCCCTCTTCCCGCTCACGGCGCGCTTCTTCCTTCTTCTTTTTCGATCCGGCGGTGACCTTCTTCTCCGAGGTGTTCTTCGTTTCTCCGGCGGTGATCTTTCTTCCTTTCGGCTTAAAAAAGGTACTTTCGGCAGTGGGCGCACTACAAGAAAATTCACAATTTGCAACGGCTCCTTCGTCACATATCTGTCGCAAAATTGCTCATCGCAAATTTTTTGCAACGGAAATGTCACCATATAGTGTAACACTTCCGTC